>WSYH01000990.1:6205-106529 GCA_036426205.1 Ascaphus truei | reverse complement strand
AGATGGGATAGGATGGTAGATGGATAGATGGATGATGGATAGATGGATAATATGATAGATGGATCGATGGATAGATGGATAATGTATAGATGGATAGATGGATAGATGGATATATTGATAGATGATAGATGTAGAATGTATAGATGGGATAGCTGTATAGATTGATCGATGGAGTATATTTATTAGATGGATAGCTGGATATCTGTGCGATGTATATATGGCTATATGGTATTCGTTTATAGCTGGATACCGATTGATCGACTTTATAGATTTATAGACTGGATAGATGATTATTGAGTATATGTATAGATGTATCGCTTTATCTCCTTTTATATCTTGGCTATGCTGGCTTCTGCCTCGCTGGCTCGCTGGCTCGCTTGCCGCGGATCGCTGGCTCGCCTGGCTCGCTGGCTCTACTGGCTCGCCTATGGCTAGCTGGGCTCGCTGTTCATCAGCTGGCTCCGCTGGCTCGCTGCCTCGCTGTTCTGGCTGCTTAGCACTGTCTGGCTGGCTGCGCTTGCTGGCTGGCTCGCTTGCCTCGCTGGCTGGCCTCGCTCGCTCTCGGCTCGTCGCTCTCGCCTCGCTCAGCTCCTCGTCTCGCTCCCGATCTCTGCTCGCTCGTCTCTCGGCTCTCCTTTCGTCTCATGCTCCCTCGCTCTCGCCGCTCGTCTCCGCTCGCTCGCTCAGCTCGCTCGCCGGCCTCGCCTGCTCGCCGCGCTCGCTCGCTCGCTCTGGCCTCGCTCGCTCTCGGCTCCCGCTCTCGCCCATCCCTCGCTCTCGGCTCGCTGCTCTCGGCTCGCCTCGCTCTCCGCTCGCTGCTGCTCGCTCGCTCGCCCTGCTCGCCTGCTCGCTCTTCGCTGCTACCGCTGCTCCGCCTCGCTCTCGGCTCGCTTCGCCGCTCTCGTTCTCCTGCTCTCTCCCTCTCCACTTCGCTCTCTCGCTCGTCTTCTCGCTTCCTCTCTCTCTCTTTTCGCTCCGACTTCCCTCGCTCTGACTCTTGCTCGGCCCGCTCTCGCTCGCTCGCTCGCTCGCGCTCGTCTCTCGCCTCGCCTCTCGCTGCTCTCGACGTCGCGCTCGCTCGCCTTCGCTCCTCGCGCCTCGCTACCTATCGGCTCGCTCGCTCGCTCCGCATCGCTCGCTCGCTCTCTCTCGCTGCTGCGCGCTCGTACTCCTCCCCGCTCGCTTCGCTCGCTCTGACTCGCTCGTAGATAGATAGATAGATAATATGAAAACAGACGATAACACAGTAGAGTAAGTAAGATGATAGATGAAAGAGTAATAGAAGTTCGATAGATCTGTAACAGCAGCTGATCGACGATGTCATGATCAGATACTCAGTCTAAGCTAGCTGATACGCAGCTCGCTACGACTCCTAGGCTCCTCGACTCACTCGGATACGATATAGAACTCGTCGATATCTGACTCTACTGACTCTAATCCTCGTCTATTCGTCTATCCTGCTCGCATCCGTCCTCGGCTCGACATGTACGCTCGCTGCCGCTCCCTCTCGTCTATCTATCTCCTTAGCTCTCTTAGACTCTCGCATGGCTCGACTTCTGCTCTCGCTCGCTCTCGTCGCTCGCTCGCTCTCGGTCTCGACTCCCCCCCCCTCGCTCGTCTCTCGTCGGCTCGCTCGCTCCGCTACTCGGCTCGCTCTCGGCCCGCTCCTCTCTGCTCTCGGCTCGCATCGCCGCTCCTCGCTCCTCGCCTCGCCCCTCGCCTCTCGGCTCGCTCGCTCGCCTCGGCTCCTCGCGTCCTCCTCGCCTCTCTCTCGCTCGCTCTCGTCTCGCTCTTCGGCTCCGCTCCTCGCCGCTCGCTCTCGGCTCGCTCGCTCTCTTCGCTCGCTCGCTCTGGCATCGCTCGCTCGCTCGCTCTCGGCCTCAGCTCGCTCGCTCGCTCGCTCCCGCCTCCTCGCTCTCGGCTCGCTCGCTCGCTCAGCTCTCGGCCTCGCTCGCCGCTCGCTCGTCGCTCGCTCGCTCCTCTCGGCTCGCTACTCCTTGCTCGGCTTCGCTCGCTCTCTCTCACTCGCTCCTCGCTCTCGCTCTCGGCTCGCTCGCTCCTCGCTCGCTCCTCGCTCGCTCGCTCGTCGTCGCTCTCCGTCGCCAGCTCTCTTCCTCGCTCTCGCTCTCTCGGCCCTCGCTTCGCTCCTCCTTGCTAGCTGCTCGCTCTCGCTCCGCTCCTCGCTCTCCCGGCTCGCTCGCGCTCCGCTCGCTCGCTCTGGCTCGCTCTCGCTGCTCGCGCGCTACTCGGCTCGCTCGCCACTCTCGCCTCGCTCGCTCGCTCGCTCGCATCTCCCCGCTCGCTCGCTCGCTCGCTCGCTCGCCTCTCGCATGCTCGCTCTCGCTCCTCGGCTCGCGCTGCTACGTCCTCTCTCGCTCTCGCTCTCTCGCTCGCTCGGCTCTCGGCCCTCTCGCTCGCTCCGCTCGCTCTGTCGCCCTCGCTCCTCTCATCTCGCGGCATCGCTCGCTCTCGGCTCATCGCTCGCTCGCTCGCTCTCTAGCTCGTCGTGCTCATCGGGAGTCTCGCTAGCTGCCGTGATGATCTGATTACGGCATCGCTCGCTCGCATCCTCACCTGCCAACCTTTTTTAAACCTGATGTGTAATGTCTCCTCTGGTGTCCTAGCAAGCCATCGCACTCGAAGTCTGTGGGACGGCAAAGGTCTAGACAGCTAATTGTCATTGTCCCCTGGACGATATATTATGTGTGTGGTTTTTATGCTGGCCGGGAAGTTCGGTTTTTATGCCTGTATAATTCATAACATGTGTCGTCTTTCTCTTTATGATAAGGGTTTTCGTTGGTTAGGAATGAGAAACTGCAAGCTAATGACAGTGATGTGCATAATGGGTTAAAGTGTCAGTCCCACGCGGAATGAAACATTTGGTTGCCACCGTTTAGCCACAGAGGGACCCTCCGCCACAGCCGCTCTTTCACTGGACCCTCTACAGACGGTCACTTCTACGATAAGGTAAGTTTTAAGGTAGGGCGTACATTTTAGGCGTTTTAGTGCTTAGTGTAAGTGCTTAGGGTAAGTGGTCTTAAGGTAAGTGGTCTTTGGATAAGATGGTCTTAGGGTAAGAGGGTAAGTGGTCTTAGGGTAAGGGTTGATTTTGGTGGGGTTAGGGTAGTTTGTTTTAGGCGGTTATTTTGGGGTTTATAGTAGGGGGGCTAAGGTTGTGGGCCTTACCCGGCGCAGTGTCCTACGCGAGGTCACTTGTGGCTTAACGCCAGCGGTCATTTGGTTGCGGCAAAATCCTAGACCGAGTCTAATGTAGAATCAGAGTTATTCTAATGACATTAATATGTTTAATAGGTTAAAGGGTCAGTCCCACATGGGACCAAAGAGAGAAACATTCTACAACTGCTTTTTTCAACATCAATTCTTTCAAAATGTTGATTTTATAAATTTATTTTAAATACTTTCTTGTTTGTGTTCTTTGGGGGCATCAACACTGCATGAGCCGCTCTAAAATAATGGTGAAAAATAGATTTACCCCAAAGGAAATCAGACACAACACTATTGCTTTTTATTTTTTTAACAAGAATACCCAAATTTGGCCTGAAAAAAACGCTCTCTAATCTTTCATCTCGGTTTAAAGTCAGCAAAATAACCACGTTGCTAAATAAAGTCTTGGAGACACAACGTAGCATCTTGAAAGAGAAACATTGGGATGTTAATGACAGCTCCAACCTATCCACTCAACTCTCCGATGTGGCAACCTTCTCCTGTCTAAAAAAACACGATATCTTTGAGTTTCTAGGTTACATCAGCCCCTCTTCTGACGTGATTTGGCTTCAAACCAAACCAAAGAAACAAAACATGTGGGGAAACGGCAGGGATTTTTCAGCTATTGTGGAACGGGATCGGAGCAGCTATTAATAGATCAAAGACTAAGAGACCAGTCAAAACACATCATGGCCGTGGCTTGAACAAATTATCCTCTTTGCAGTTAACTTGAGCGATTGAGACGATTGTAAGGATTATTGTAAGGAAGGAATATGTTTCCTGTTTACTATTTGTGGTTGCCTTTTATAAGTCTCAAATCTTATTTAAAGATTAAAAGGTCAGTCCCACCTAGGAGGTCAACAATAAGTTATCAGCATAAGGCCCCAGGTCCCCAAAGCTCAGTTAAGTCACTTAACGTGACGTTAAGATAATTTAATGGTTTATCTCAAAGGACGATACGGTAAAAAGCGTAGTGTTCACTATAACGGGCGTAAGTGATAATGATATGCAAATTATATGCAAATGAGGTGTAATCATAACATTTCCAATCGACTAAAGTCGGTTAAGGTTAACGCACGGACATAACGTTACGTTAGTTGGACGTCCATGTGAGTAACGTCTCTCCCATACAGACCCTGAAATAGGACTTTTATTGGGTCTGGATGGGTGTAATACCACAGTTAGGTATGATTGACCTAGCATAGCGTTACTTCCCTCTCCTCTCTTTCTTAACTTGAGTTATACACCTATCTCAGGGTTTGTATCAGGGTAATGATAAGACGTGCTTCACGTCATGTTATTGGAAGACAAAGCACCGGTATGCTCAGCCTATGCCACTGAGATGTAGAACGCTTGTTGTATTTACATATCATTAGCTTTGAGCCAAGCGACGACCATTTTTCATGTTGCGCATAAATGTTATCCTTTAGTTCTTCACTATTGTGGCTTTTCTTTGTTATCCATGGGATTCACAGAAGTTGGGACTTTACTGACTGCTATCTTGATACCTCCCATCCTTCGGGGACAACTGCATATTGTAATCAACTTTATTTATTTTGTTATCTATCTGCGCCCTCTGTTCAGCTGTTGCCTTTCATATATTTGTGTCTTTGTGTGAGATTAGGAACATTGTGGCTGCATTTAGTGACTCCCTTTAAATTGCATATCTCTGATTTTTTGCGCACCTATATCCCACTATATATATATATATATATATAATTATACTGTATAATATATCCCACTACACACACACACACACCACACCACATCCACCCACACACACACACACCCACACCACACACCACACACGACACACACCACCACACACACCGCCACACACTATCTTTAAGAGCACCTACATTTTTTTTCTTTTTAGACTTCCTTATTAAAAGGGTTTTTCTCTCACTTTCGGTTTCAGTGTATACTGTATTCTGCTCTATAACCCCAGTGCCTAAGTTCAGTCCTCTACGGCTACCAAACAAGAGTCTAATTTCCAGGACAACATATCCCTTAACAAATTGTGTTAGTGATAATTGCAGGGCTGGGCTAATAGATGAAGTCAGGGGTACTCAACTCAAGACACCCCAACAGGTCAGGTTTTAAGAATCTCCCTGCTTCAGCACAGACTGAGCCCCTGATTGAGCCACCTGTGCTGAAGCAGGGATATCCTGAAAACTGTACCCTGTTGGGGGCGGGGGGGGGGGGGGGAAGGGGGTAGTGTTAATTATAGAAATCCTAAAAGCCTGGCCCTCAACAAAAAGACTGAACCTGAGCAGCGCTGCTCTAAACCTATATAAGGCCCCCACGTTCACAATGCTCACAGGCATTGCGCGGAACGTCCGTACCGTCGACCGCTGTCTTCCCCGATACGAGCTCGACTAAATCCACTCGCTGCCATGGTATGTTCAGGTCTTGAACTACCATGGCTTGCAAAGTAACGGCGTCGACGCTGCTGCAGTCGCGGGGTCTTTTCAATCTGTGATCTCCCGGCTGCAGCAGCACAGCAACGTCAATCAATGGCATTGGCTGCTGAAACGTGACCAGAGTCCGGCGCTCCCGCTCCAGTACACACACATCACACCACAACACACACACCAAACACACACACACACACACGACACACACACACACAGGCGCCACACACACCACACACACACACACAACAAAACACACACACACGACACACACAGCCTCATCACCCCACCACACCGCCAGCAGCTGCTGACCCACATTTCACTTTTTTGTATGTTATGTTTCTGTTGATTTTACAATCCCGTGACACAGCCCCCCTCCCCCTGCCTCTCCAACTCCCCTCCCCCGCATGGCGCCCTGTGTTGGATCGTGTCCGTCTGTCTGGTATGGATCACACACCGCCCCGCATACGGAGGCTTCCGCGCGCGGACTCGCGCTACACAGCGTCACTGAAGTGCGCGAGTGTGACTGGTGCCCGTAACTCTCCACCCTCCCCCCCACAATATTTAAAACATAACAGGCTGAATTCTAGAAACCGAAATTACCAACACATTTTGAGACCGTCTGTGTTCCCCAGTTCAATTCGAACTGCCACAGATTTACATCTGAGTCCATAACTTTTCCAGTATCACGGCTTCAAAAATGAGATCATAAACAGTGCGGGAGCCGCCATCTCCTCGTGCCTACAAACATCCGCGCATCCCCCCAGCCCCGTAAAACACTCACCATGTTTTCTTTTCCCTCACTGATTTGGCCATTTGAACTACCATTTCCCTGTTGATGTGGTTAATAACATACTGCGATTTCAAATGTTAAATTAGCGCCGGCTTTCTCTAGGAATCCCTGTTCTCTCTTAATTTCTGGGATTTGAACGTATGCGAGAGAACCGTTTGCAGACCAGTAAACATCCAATCAAAAACAGATGGGGGCCCCCTTCTGTGGTAACTGCCCGCCGCCCCGGGGCGCTGAAAATTCCCCTGGTGAATCAAAGCAGCCCCATTGTATCAAACTCCTCAAGGTTCACGCTAATCATTCCAGCACTTACTCCTCTCTCATTTTTAAAGGCTTCCACAGGGCACTATTAGTATTGTTACCCACTTCAGGGCGAGATAAGTCCCAGTACAGCTTAAAAGAAAGCACATGAACACTACGTTAGTGAGCTTTGAAGATACACGCAGAACTTTAGGAAGGAGTGTATGTAATGGTATGTATGCCAATCAGACTACAGTCACTTGTAAAGAAAACTGTATTTATACAGTATGTATGTGTTACCGTAGTATGTCTTTAATGTATATATATTAGAGCAAGAGACAAGAAGGCCCTATCCTGTGGTAAAATCAGATTGAATTTATACATACAACGGACAAGACAAATGCACCTTACAATTTTGTCTGATAATCAGGCATATTATGTACCATCCCATGCCCAACTGAGCACGTCCCCGACTCCCTCTGGTGTGTACTGAATTCCTTTAAAGTACAAGGATACTGTGTCTGTATCAGCCTTGTCCAGAGATAAAGGAGTGCTTTACTTTTCCTTTGATGATGCTTATTGTACTATGCGGTTTGGCGGCCGGCTCGCCATGTCCCCTCTCTCTTGGCCGACTGTACCCGCGAACCGCCCAACGGACTTCACAACACGCTCTTGCGTCCTCACGCGGGACCTGGTGCTTTGGAGCTCTCGTACCAACCCTATGTTCACTGCCAAAATCCCTACGGTTTCGCTTCCGTCTTTGGAAATCGCGACATCAATAATTGTAGAATTTTGGGGCAATTATGACGGTTCCATCTGCCAGTTTAATTGATTGTATCCTGTTTGAGTAATAAATTTATTCCACTCTGGTGCAACACACCTACCTACTATCCGCACTTCGCATCATGTGGTGTATTTGGTAAAAGGCGCTGTCTTAATTCTGTTACTGTTAGTTGTATATATATTATAATATTGAGAGGATCAGTACCACCGTGTTAGGCCGAGCTTCAATAATCAAAATAAATAACGATGAACCGCTGGTTTGCCGTGGCTAACGAAATGCTTTATTGTTTGCGTGGCTTTCGAGATAACACTGAGTCATCTTCTTCTTCTCGCGCGATGTTACACATGAATGAAGCAAGCAAAACTTGAACCTCGCCGAAGAAGAGATCATGTAATCTTCGAAAGCTCTACAAAAAAAGCATGTTCGTGTAGCCCAGCAACGGTACTCATTATTTATTTTTGAGTTTATTATACTAAAGCATTACCCCACACACAAACACCCCTCGTCACCCCCATGCAAAGCGGCTCAGATGAAAGTCAAAATTGTGTAATTAATTCCATAGTTACAAAAGCAAGCCTATTTGCCATTAGTCTACTAGATTATGCTAAGGAAAGCCAATTAGGCTTTGATTCTTTCTTCACGAGGTTGTTTTCCTCTGCTTTTCTCTGGTAAACAGGAACTGACCCCTTTAAAATCAAACCACGTCGAAATAATTCTTCAGATGGACAATAGGAGTTAACATGAAGTAACAGTACATGTCTGTGAGATACCAAACAACCTACCAGTTACTTGGTAATTTTAATAACCAGATACCGCTACTCTTTAATATTTACACACCTACAGTAACCAATGATTTTAATTTACAAACACCCACAACAGGCACTCACTGTTTGCACATCCCCACATGGCCAACTATTTTTTAATGTATACAACACACCGAAATCTGCTGCTTTTTGATTCTCAATCACAATGGCACACTGGCCTGTATGGTTATGACCGCTGTATCTTTATATGAGCTGTAATATATACGCAGGGTAACGCTGTCTTTCATAAGCTTCATATTAGTTCTATTAAGATGTGGAATTAGTGTTATATTAAGTTTTGTTACGTGGAGTAAAAAATTAATCAAAACAAAACGATGTTTTTATTTCATAAAAGTGCGTAACGTATCTTAACGGTCAGTTCCTCCTAGGACCCAACATTCTAATGACAGTTATTGTTTACAGGGGTCACAATATGATGTTTGTTTACCAACACATCGATACACGTATTATACTGTATAGTTTATTAACTCATGACTCACCAATGCTTTCAGCTGTACCCCCTCCCCTTTCCCAAGAACAGGATACACCTTCTTGTGAGAACTTACAGACACAGCGTTTTTAGATACAGATATATTACACTTTATCCACCAACTAAGACCCCAGTAATTGCTCCGCTCAACAACTCTACCAGAAGCTCAAGTTTTAACCTCATTGGTGCACTTGCCATGTCAGTACCTTAGGTCCAATGGCCAAACGGAGCCCCAACAATAGGCCAAGGTCCAACCCCCCCAATGCTGCCGCAACAAACAGCCTGGAATGTTTGCAAGCAAGGGAGGTGTCCTTTGACGAGCTTAAGACTGGCTTGGCCTTGTGAGCCACTACCAATCTTCACTGCCTTTTTAATGCGCGCTTGCCCACTAAATCAGGATATCGTCGTTTCCCTATATCCAATAGGTGAACTTCATCCTACACAACCAATGCCTCTTCAGCCCGCCCTTCAGGTCACATGCCCTTACTACATTGCCCCCTAAGTCCCAGCACAAAGCTGCCCTCCTCTCATCATCGCCTATTTTAACAGACCCTTTCTTCCCTTGTACTACTAACCCCTTGGTCATTTCCTGAGATCCCCATGCTGGGCCAACGGCAAACCTAGGAAATACCTCAAACCTAACTAGTATCATAGCTGAACTCACACCACGAACTGCGCTAATTCCCGTCTCTATTTTCTCGTAATCGTTCTACAAATTGGATCGTTGGCCGAAAGGGGAAGGGAGGATATTT
The DNA here is from genome assembly GCA_036426205.1 of Ascaphus truei. Taxonomy (NCBI): domain Eukaryota; kingdom Metazoa; phylum Chordata; class Amphibia; order Anura; family Ascaphidae; genus Ascaphus; species Ascaphus truei. The sequence continues at coordinate 97,031 of WSYH01000990.1, read as the reverse complement.
AAGGAGGGGGGACCGGAGGAAGAGCTAGCAAAGTGAATAAATAGATTTGAGGTAATTGGAGAATGGGAGGTATCCACTCCCTTCTCTTTTCCATACCCGCAGCCTCCCTCTAGTCCACACCCCCCTCTCGCCCTCCCCTGCTATACCTTCCCCGCTTCGCAGTACTGATTGCTGACTGCGCCCGAATGGGTCGCTCCTTAAAGATCAAGACTCAAAACTCAGGTCCAAAAAAACGGACAAACACACCAAAATGACCGTATATCATTACACAGCGGTGGCATCTGACCTGCTATTCAGACGTCAGCTCCTAGCCTGAAACTGTGCCCGTCCCCCGGAAAACCGCTCGCTTCGTTCCTTACAACCCTCCTTTCTCGCACTGCCTTCGCCCCCCTCCTTCTTTTCAATTCTAGCATCCTCGCCGCCGTTTACCACGTTCATACACGAAATTGATGTGATCGATTATACCCCATCCATGTTCCCCTCTACATGCAGAAAAAATGATATCAGAAGGGGGCCATATACCCCTCTCCCTACCAATCACTCAGGAAGTCATTGGGTCCCAACACATGCCTTTTGCCAACACTGCAACAGCCTGGCCACTCGGGCCCTTATTCCAAAAACTGGCACTTCCCTCCCCATGAAACATGATCCCCTGCACAGCCATACTTCCTGATCTTCTGACCAGACAGCTTGAACCTTACAAAAAAAACCCCTACAAATAATCAAAGTCACCCACTTAACTCCTTTAAATTATGCACAGGGTCTAACATAACACCCTTAAAAAGCCCCGATAACCACCTGTCCAACACTTTGTGTAGCTGACTCCCCTAGGCCCAACCTCGCGACTTCAGATACCGTCCGAATTCTGAAAGAGTGCGACTTGATTATCAAATCCCCAAAACTCACTTATCTCGGCACATTTCTTCAGAACCCTTACAAACTGGAAACGGGACCCCCAGTCCCGTCCTCATGTATCAAAGAGGTATGGTCCCACCCGGGGCCTTACACTTGGGCCCGTATTCCCTCACTGCCCTTAACCAGCAGATGTCACGACTGCCCGCTATCTCCCCCCCTGGGTGGGTCTTCCCCTTTTTCTCCTGCCTAGCTATTTTTGCCACCCCTAGACGTACAGACTGGCATCCCGCTCTACGTCCTCGCTCTTTGCAATCCCCCCACATCACCACTTTCTTCAAGGTGATTACTATCTCGTTAATGCGTCCTGGCCTCCAAAGAAGGACGGCCAAAATACTGCATCAAATCAATTGTGATACGCGTAATTAGAAAAACCCGCTTTCGCCGTGTTTTCCCTGTCCCTACATTTTTTTCCCGCATTGCTGCCGAATTGGGGGCCCCTATCATCCTTAGAATTCCGCCACCCCCCCTTTTACCCCGCCACCCTTTTCCAATCTGTCTACCACACTGCTACACACACTAAATCCTTGGCTTCCTCTATCCTTGTAGTCTGCTACCCTGTTCTTCCGAATCTTATTTACTTAACCAGCCCACTATTCCCCCAGCCCGCTGTAAGCTGATTACGTACCCGTGGTTACCGAATCCCTCAATCATGCTCCATCACTCCCATACTGCTTTCCTGCACAGGTCGCCGTGGACAGGGCTCCGACGTCGTCGACGCTCCCAGAACCGACTCCCGACAACCGCAAATCTGAAATCGAGAAGGGCAATCTGCTATTTTTGCTCTCCAATCAATCCCAGGAACAGAACCATTATCTTATGATTCCACGGCATTTCAGCCCAGCATCTCACCCTCAGCAACCATACCCAACACTCGGAGAGGAGGCTGATACCCATCACCCGTTGCCACCATGGTCGCATGCTGTCCTGTCGGGAAGATACCTCCCCCTAGGGTCCAGCGAACGCCCCCATAGCTCTACCACCACCACTACCTACGCCAGAAAAAGATCTAAGAACACTTAAGGTCCCCCATACATTTCTGCTGCCCACACCTCCGGCCACGCTCTGCACAACAATCGGGCCCTTAAAAAATGAAATGCCCCAAAACTCAGGAACCCCGCCGCATTCGCAAAGAAGCCCCCGGGGCTCCTATTGCCCACTCTCCACTACACCTTGTAATGCCACCAAGTATGACCATTGTATCGGCCCTAAGAACGAGCCCCACAGTTGCAGGTCCACCTTGAACTTGCTTTGATAGCCTGATAAAAGGTTGCTGGCAGGTTTTTACTTTACCAAATAACCCTCCCATCGCAAATGCCAGTCCGCCGTCCCAAAGACCCTTCCCATTGTAGGTCGTCTTCACAAAGGTGAGGTGGCCTAGCAGGGACTAAAGACATATACATTCCCTCACTCAAAACCATTCAGCGTTCCACCAGCTTTCCTGGCCGGTAGAACAGTACCCCATCTGCAACCTTATAATCAATTTCAATTCCCAGGAAACTGATGCCACAGCTTGGGCCCTCCTCCTCCGTTTGGCCTTAAGCAAATGGAACCCCAAAACGGGACATGAGCATTGACAACTTTGCCTAGTAACTTCCCGCATCCATCAGCCACCAACACGCACCACCCCTTCCCATGGAATAGACTTCATCCGTAGTAAGTGCAGTATACCCCCAATTCTGGCCTATCCCTCAATTCCCCAGTCCAAATATAGAGCTGACGTATCAAATAAACAAATGTGAGATCCAACCACCACCAAGGAAAAGGCCATAAATCCCAAAACTTCCTCCTCTCCCAACAAGCACCCCATCAAGTGGAAGCTTTCCCAGGTGCAAGGGCTGTAGAACGAATGCCGACTCCATGTCAGCCTTTTGCCATCCAATCCCCCGTCCTTTCCCTTTACCCATTCCCTGGTCAAATAATACATACTGTATGCTAACAATTCCTCGTCAATCCCATCATTCCCGAACGCCTCCGGTTATGACAGGTGATTTATCGATGAATGGACCTGGCTCTTCTTTGGAACCTCTTTGGAACCACACCCCCAACAAAGAAACTCTGCACACCCCAGGTAAGAGGGAGAAGAAAACTGGCCGCCTCATCTGCTCGACCCCCACCGGGTCTTTTTCCATTTTTGCTCGTGCTATGCCCACGTGCATTTCTAGTTGTATAAAGTCTTTATGCGAGTTCACGGGGCAGTAGGAGCAGTGGATCCACGTCAGGACGTGAATTTGGATTCGAGCACCGTCGGAGGGATCCTCTACAGCTCAAAGCGCAGCGATAACCAGAAGGCAACCATTTTTGAAGTACATGCCTGCACAGTTGGTACAACAACGCTCCCAACGGTGTGGCCGGCACTATCACAAGCCAACATCCCAGTATGGGGGCTCTTTTGCACCATCTGACGACTGACTTACAGCCGCGCAGCGTTATTGTGGATTGTGTTACAATGTGTATGCTGTATGTAGTGAGCCTCTCTGATGATCACATGTTGCCCGTTGTTAGTCGGAGTACACTGTGTCGGGTATTTTCTTTCCTGCCTGACCGTGATGCCACGTGTGGCCCATTAATATCAATATGGACTTTAGGAGGCCGCCCACCGGAACACGGGTCTGCCCTATTTCCCCCTGAGAACCTGAGAGCTGAACGTGTGAGGGATTACCACCGTACTTGAAAGACTACACTCCAAAATAGTGGTCAAGTGTACATATTTGTTCTTCCAAACGTTTCGGTCCAGCAACATTGAGAAAGGTCTGCTGTTGTGGGATTTCACATTCACCCATGATTTCAGCAAGTACTCTAATTTGTGAGTGCACAACACTTAATTACTTCTGTCTATTTTAGACAACCCCTTAAACATTTCCACTGTCATTAGGTCACTTTTGCTTCTATATGAGACTGACCCTTTAAACCCATTAAACATCTCACTGTCATTATATCAGGTTGACTTCTGTATACAACCCCCCCGATTCTTTATTAAATAAATTACCAAACCCAATGGTTCCTTAATGCATAACAGCAGATGTTGAGTGCAGACACACAGTGTTCAGAAACTTAAATTTGTGTTACTACTCGAGAGAGCCAGAACCAAATCGGAGCCAGAATCCTGTTATAGGGCTATTCACAAAGAAACGAGGATCAGGGAGGTTCAGTAAAGTTATCAGAGCTCTGGAAAAAGTGACAGAAGTTTCCAGCGGAAGCTTTGAAACCCTTTAAAAAAACAGCCTATAAACATTCCCCAATGTCCTCTGTTTTACTTTCTTGTTATTTAATTGTGATGGCCAACTCTATTTCTATAGACAAAATCAATATTAAGTTTTAAAAAACCATACAGAGTATTGACCACCCCATAAAGAAAAGAATGGGAGTGATACCCGACCTAATAAAAAATATCGGTGGCTGAAGTATTGACCCTGGAAAAGTAACAGTTCGAGTACTGATCTCCAACAAAACGTACATCAACTAACCCTATAAATAAATTGCTACTACTGAATGTTAACACCCCATAAAAAAGTAGTGCAGACTATTGATGCCATAAAAAGTAGCTGGTGCAGTAATTGAACCCAAATAAGTAGCAGTGCTCAATATTGACGCAATGAAAAAAGGAGCTTTGATGATTTTGACTCCTTTAAAAAAAAAAAAAAAAAAAGTAAATACAAAACAACAACAAAAGTGCTGTTGGAGCGTTTAGAAGATAGGACGTTGTATGGCAGGAACACTCAGACGTTTCCCTGCAAACTATTTTCCGTTCCTGGTTTCACGTAACATACTGTACACTCCGTCGTGGGGATTAGGATCCTTGATGACTCTTGTGCCTGGAGTATCGTCCCCTTGTCTGATTCGTGATCTAACAGTCTGGAAATGTGGCCAGCTTGGAGCTCTTTCTATTGGCTCTGACTCCTGAACAGTTTGTATAGAGGGAAGGCTTTTTTTTTTTCTGTAGGGGGCACTAAAAAAGGAAGTACATGGGGCGGTTTTGATTCTGTTGATGATCCTCTCCCTTTCACCTCCCCCCTCTGGCACTACTTGTGATATTTTTCGTGTCTTATCCTCCAAAAAAAAACACAGTCCTAGAGAACATCTTCACAAGGTCATCTGAAGTCCACCCTACAGTTTCTGACTGACATTCATGGTTTGATCCATCCTTTACCACGTAACCTTGATCTCTGGGACAATTATTTGGAGGGCGCGCGGAATATATTTGTTGTTACAAGAGGTTTTACACACTATGATGGAAAGCATGGGGTCCCCATAGCTAAACCTTGCTGATGGTCAGCTCTAGGGACCCCCCCCGGCCCCCCCGGTTTCCTCCGAAATTTTAATCGTATTTAATCCACAGCGCCATGCGTACCAAGAGAAAGTCTCTCATCTCCTGGGGCTCTGGGGACCCCCTGTGCCCATGCTTACCAAGAGAAAATTGTCTCCTCATCTACTGGGGACCCCCGTGCCCCATGCGTACCATAGAAAGGGGTCTCTCATCTCTGGGGACCCCCGTGGCCATGCGTTACCAAGCGAAAGTCTCTCACTCTCTGGGACCCCCGGTGCCATGGGCTTACCAATAGAAGTCTCTCAGCTCTGGGGACCCCCCTCCGGTGCCATGCGTACCAAGCGAAGTGTCTCATCTCTGGGGTACCCCCCCGGTGCCATACTTACCAAGAAGAAAGGTGTCTCCTCATCTCTGGGGACCCCCCCGTGCCATTCGTACCAAGAGAAAGTGTCTCTCATCTCTGTGGACCCCCCGGTGCCATGCATGCGTTACCAAGAGAAAGTCTCCTCATCTCTGGGGACCCCCGGTGCCATGCGTAGCCAAGCGAAAGTCTCGTCATCTCTCCTCTGGGGACCCCCCCGGGGCCATGCGTACCATTAGAAAAGTCTCTCATCTCTGGGGACCACCCCGGTGCCATGTGCGTACCAAGAGAAACTCTCATCTCGGGGACCCCCGTTGCCATGCGTTACCAGAGAAAAGTCTCTCTCCTCTGGGGACCCCCGCGCCCTTCCATGCGTACCAAGAGAAAGTCCTCTCATCTCTGGGGACCCTCAGGTGCCATGCGTACCAATAGAAGTCCTCTCATCTTTTGATTTTATATATAATAAAAGATTACACCCACACACAAACACAACCCTTCCCCCATGCAGAGGCGCAGAGGAAAGTCAAATTGTAATTAATTTCCATAGTAACAAAAGCAGCCCAATATTTGCCATTAGTCTACTAGATTAGTCTAAGGAAGCCAATTAGGCTGTTGAGTTCTTTTCAAGAGGTTGTTTTCTGCCCGGTAACAAGGAACTGACCCTTTAAATCAGAACCACGGAAATAATCTTCAGAGGAACAGATAGGATGTTAACATGAAAGTAACAGTAATGGTACTGTGAGATACACAGAACAACTACAGTACTTTGTAATTTATAACCAGAGTACCGCTACTTTAAATTTACACACCTACAGTACCACTGATTTTTATTTACACACCCACAGCAGCACTCACTGTTATTCACATCCCCACATGACCACTATTTTTTATGTACACACCAGAAATTCTGCTGCATTTGTTGATCTCATCACAATGAGCACATGGCCTTGTATGGGTATATGCCTCTGCTATCTTTATAGTGTAATATATAGAGGGTAAACGCTGCTTTCATTAAGCTATCAGTATTATGTTTTAAGATGGTGGAATTAGTGTTATATATACAGTTTGTTACGTGGAGTAAAAAATTAATCAGAAAAAAACGATGTTGTTTATTCATAAAAGGTAGGCGTACGTATCTTAACGGGTCAGTTCCTCCTAGGACCAACATGTACTAATGACAGTTATATGTTTCAGGGGTCACATATTGATGCTTTGTTTACACACATCTGATACAGTATTTATACTGTATGTATTATTAAATCATGACTCACCAATGCTTTGAGCTGGACCCCTCTCCCTTTCCCAATAAACAGGGCATACAACTTCTTGGGAGAACTTAACAGACACAGCTTTATTTATAACAAGATATATATAACATTTATCCCCAACTAAGGACCCAGTCAGATTGCTCCGCTCACATCTACCAGAGCTCAAGTTTTACCCTCAGCTTGTGTGCATCTTGCCATTCAGTACCTTAGTCCAAATGGCAAAGAGCCCCAACATAGGCAAGGTCACCCCCAATGCGGCCGCAACAGCCTGGAATGTTGCAAGCAAGGTCCTTTGACGAGCCTTAAACTGGCCTTGTGAGCCACTACCAGCTTCACTGCCTTTTGAAGCGCGCCTTGCCACACTAAAATCAGGATATCGTCGTTCCCTATATCCAATAGGTGAACTTCATCCTACACAAACAGGCCTTTCAGCCCTCCCTTCAGGTCAACATGCCTTACTACAATTGCCCCTAATTCCAGCACAAATGCTGCCATCGCCTTTTTAACTTTCTTCCCTGATTTATCTACCCCTGGTCATTTCTAGCCCCATGCCAACGCAACCTAGGAAATACCTCAAACCGAACTAGTATCATAGGCTGAATCTCACCACTAACTGCGCTAAGTCCCGCTGCACGTTTCTCAGTACGTCTAAAAATTGGATCGATGCCAAATCGTTCCCCTCTACATGCAGAAAAATGATATCAGGAAGGGGCCATACCCCTCTCCCTACGCAATAACTCAGGAAGCAGTGGGTCCCAACACATGCCCTTATTGCCAACCTGCAACATCCTGGCCAACTCGGCCCTTATCCAAAACTGGCACTTCCCTCCCCAGGAAACATGAGTCCCTGCACAGCCAGACTTCCTGATCTTCCTGACCAGACAGCTTGACCTGAACAAAAAAACCCCACAAATAATCAAGTCAACCACTTAACTCCTTTAACAGTTTGTACAGGGTCTAACATAACCCTTAAAAAGCCCCGATGACCACCTGTCCAACACTTTGGTAGCTGACTCCCCTAGGCCCAACCTCGCGACTTCAGATACCGTCCTAATTCTGAAAGAGTGCGACTTGATTATCAAATCCCCAAAACTCACTATCTCGGCACATTTCTTCAGAACCCTTACAAACTGGAAACGGGACACCCCAGTCCCGTCCTCATGTATCAAAGAGGTAGGGGCCCCACCCTGGGGCCTACACTGCCCGTATTCCACCACTTGCCTTACCAGACAGATCACACTGCCCGCTATCCCCCCTGGGTGGGTCATTTCCCTTTTCCTGCCTAGTCTATTTTTGACCCCCTAGACGTACAGACTGGCATCCCGCTCTACGTCCTCTCTTTGCAATCCCCCCACATCACCACATTTCTTCAAGGTGATTACTATCTCGTTAATGCGCATGGCCCCAAAGAAGGACAGGCAAAATACTGCACAATCAATTGTGATTCGTAATTAGAAAAACCCGCTTCGCGTGTTGTCCCTACAATTTTTTCCCGCATTGCTGCCGAAGTGGGGGCCCTAGCATCCTTAGATCCGCCACCCTTTTCCAATCTGCTACAACACTGCATATCACGAAATCCTTGGCTCCTCTATCCTTGAGTCTGCTATCCTCTGTTCTTCCGAATCTTTACTTAACCAGGCCCACTATTCCTCCCAAGCCCTGCTGTAAGCTGATTACGTACCCGGGGTTACCGAATCCCTCATCAGCTCCATCACTCCCATACTGCTTCCTGCTACAGTCGCCGTGGACAGGGCTCCGACGTCGTAGACGCTCCCAGAACCGACTCCCGGAACACCGCAAACTGAAATCGAGAAAGGGCATCTGCTATTTTGCTCTCCAATCCAGGAACAGAACCATTATATTATGATCCAGGCATTTCAGACCAGCACCCTCAGCAACCAGACCAACACCGGAGATGAGGCTGATAGCCCATCACCGCTGCCACCATGTCCATGCTGTCTGTCTGGAAGATGACCTCCCTATTGGCCAGCTACGTCCCCCATAGCTCTACCACCACCACTACCAGAAAAAGATCTAAGAACATTAAGTCCCCATACATTTCTGCTGCCCACACCTCCGGCCACGCTCTGCACACAATCGGCCCTGAAAAAATGCCCCAAAACTCAAGGAACCCGCCGCATTCGCAAAGAGCTCTATCTGCCCACTCTCCACTACACCTTGTAATGCCACCAGAGTATGACCATTGTATCGCCCTAAGAACGAGCCCCACATTTGCAGGTCCACCTTGACTTGCTTTGATAGCCTGATAAAAGGGTGCTGCAGTTTTACCCCTCCCATCGCAAATGCCAGCCGCCTCCCAAAGACCCTTCCCATTGGTAGGATCGTCTTCACAAAGTTGAGGTGGCCTAGCAGGGACTAAAGACCTATAAATTCCCTCACCAAAACCATCAGCTTCACCAGCTTCCTGGCCGGTAGACAGTACCCCATCTGCACCGTATCAATTTCAATTCCCAGGAAACTGATGCATACAGCTGGGCCCTCCGTTTGGCCTTAGCAAATGGAACCCCAAAACGGGACATGAGCACTTGAAACTTGCCTAGTAACTTCCCGCATCCATCAGACCCACCCCTTCCCATGAATAGAAAGTCATCCTAGAAGTGCAGGATACCCCCAATTCTGGCCATATCCCTCAATTCCCAGTCCAAAATAGAGCTGAACGTATCAAAATAAAAACATGAGATCAAACACCCAATGAAAGGCATAAATCCACAAAAAACTCCTCTCCCAACAAGCACCCCAGCAAGTGGAAGCGTTCCAGGTGCAAGGGCTGTAGACGAAATGCCGACTCCATGTCAGCCTTTGCCATCCAAGCCCCCGTCCTTCCCTTACCAGGTCCCTGTCAAATAATACATACTGTATGCTACACAATTCCTCGTCAATCCCATCATTCCCCGACAACGCCTCCGGTTATGACAGGTGATGTATGAGATGGAATGGACCTGGCTCTTTCTTTGGAACCACCCCCAACAAAGAAACTCTCAACCCAGGTAATGAGGGAGAAGAAAACGGGCCCGCTCATCTGCTCGACCCCACCTCTTTTTCCATTTTTGCTCGTGCTATGCCCACGTGCATTTCTAGTGTGTATAAAATTCTTTATGCGAGTGCACGGGGCAGTAGGAGCAGTGGATCCACGTCAGGACGTGATTTGGATTTCGAGCACCGTCGGAGGGGATCCTCAACAGCTACAAAGCGCAGCGATACCGAAGCACCATTTTTGAAGTACAGGCCTGCAACAGTTGGTACACAACAAGCTCCCACGGTGTGCCGGCACTATCACAAGCCAACATACCCAGGATTGGGTGGCTCTTGCACCACTGACACTGACTTACAGCCGCGCAGCGTTATTGTGGATTGTGTTACATGTGTATGCTGTATGTAGTGAGCCTCTTCTGAGGATCACAGGTTGCCCGTGTTAGTCGGAGTACACTGTGTCTGTATTTTCCTGCCGTCTGACCGTAGGCCACGTGTGGCCCATTAAGTATCAATAGGGACTTAGGCCGCCACCTCGGCAATAGTTACAACTCTGAGAGCTGAACGTGGAGGGATTACACATGAGTTGAAAAGACTATCACTCCAAAATAGTGGTCAAGTGGTACATATTTATTCTTCCAACGTTTCGGTCCAGCAACCTTGAGAAAGGTCTGCTGTTTTGGGATTTCACCATTGAGTTTCAGCAAGTATCTCTAATTTGTGAGTGCACTTATACTTCTGTATATTTTAGACAACCCATTAAACATGTCACTGTCATTAGGTCACTTTGCTTCTATATGAGACTGACCCTTTAACCCATTAAACATCTCACTGTCATTAGATCAGTTGACTTCTGTATACACCCGATTCTTTAACCAAACCCCAATGGTTCCTTAATGCATAACACGCAGATGTTGAGTGCAGACACACAGTGTTCAGAACACTAAATTTGTGTTTACTCGAGAGAGCCAGAACCAAATCGGAGCCAAGAATCCTGTTATATGGGCTGAGTCACAAAGAAACGAGGATCAGGAGAGGTTCAGTAAAGTTATCAGCTCTGGAAAAAGTGACAGAAGTTTCCAGCGGAAGCTTTGAAACCCTTTAAAACATCCTATAAACATGTCCCAATGTCCTCTGTTTACTTTCTTGTTATTTATTGTGATGCCAACTCTATTTCTATAGACAAAAGCAATAGTAAGTTTTAAACCATACAAGAGTATTGACCCCATAAAAAGAAGTGGTAGTGAGTACCGACCTAATAAAAATATCGGTGCTGAGTATTGACCCTGGAAAAAGTAACAGTGCTGAGTACTGATCCAACAAAACGTAGCATCACTAACCCTATAAATAAATTGCTACTGAATGTTAACCCCATAAAAAAGTAGTGCAGACTATTGATGCCATAAAAAGTAGCTGTGCCAAGTATTGAACCCATAAATAAGTAGCAGTGCTCAATATTGACGCAATAAAAAAGGAGCTTTGATGAATTTTGACTCCTTTAAAAAAAAAAAAAAAAAAGTAAATACAAAACAACAACAAAAAGTGCTGTTGGAGCGTTTAGAGAGGACGGTGTATGGCAGGAACACTCAGACGTATTCCTCTGCAGAACTATTTTCCGGTTTCACGTAACATACTGTAACTCTCGTTGGGGATTAGGATACATTGAGGACTCTTGTGACTGGAGTATCGTCCCCTTGTCTGATTCGTGATCTAACAGTCTGGAACTGTGCCAGCTGGAGCCTCTTTCTATTGCTCTGACTCCTGAACAGTTTGTATAGAGGAAGGCTTTTTCTGTAGGGCACTAAAGGAAGTACTATGGGCGGTTGATCTGTTGATCTCTCCCTTTCCCCTCCCCCCTCTTGTCACTGTGATATTTTTCTGTGCTTATCTCCACATGTCCTGAGAACATCTTCAAGGTCATCTGAGTCACACCTACAGTTCTGGACTGACATTCATGGTTTGATCCATCCTTTACCTTGATATCTGGACAATTATTTGGAGGCGCCGGAATATATTTGTTGTTACAGAGGTGTTACACTACTATGATGGAAAGCATGGGGTCCCCAGAGCTAAACCGTGCTGATGTCAGCTCTAGGGACCCCCCCCGGTTCCCGAAATATTTATCGTATTTAAATCCACAGCGCCATGCGTACCAAGAGAAAGTCTCTCATCTCTGGGGACCCCCGGTGCCATGCGTACCAAGAGAAAGTCTCTCATCTCTGGGGACCCCCGGTGCCATGCGTACCAAGAGAAAGTCTCTCATCTCTGGGGACCCCCTATCTTCCATCCTTGTTAGAAGGGATGGAGTTAAAATTATAATTATACTGGGGGCAGATATTACCGCTCCTGTTAACGTACCGCTATTGCAAACTATGGTCATTATATCTCCTTAACTCAAGCGTTATTTAGCACAATATTCTGTGCAGTATTTCACGTTAATGGATCACTTCGCTACTGCGTGGGTCTGACCCTTTAACCCATTAAACATGTCACTGTCATAAAGTCACTTTGCTCCTACATGGATCCTTTTAACAAATGCCTTTAATGCACTGATCATGTCTTTGTTTGCTGCTGAATTAAGCTCTGAAAGGGTTAACGTACATGACAATATATATATACTTCAGCCTGGGGTATACACCCGGTGCTTCATCGAAATCTCTGATCCCCTTATCTAGGAGCAGCTGTGACAGGGAGTATACCGTGCTGCAGGATCTGCTTATCAATTGTTTTGCAGGTCTACATCTGTCCTGAGACAGGGGTAACAAAGTGCCCAGCACAAGGGCGGTCAAGGTCATGTCAAAAATACATTCCCACAAGGTCAGGGAGTTTGGGAAACCCCAAGGTTCGGATTTCCCATATGCATCGCTCATTCTTTCATTAATACATGCTATTATATAATGCAGTGACGGATTTAGTATTTCAGAGTCACTGCCCCATAGTGGGTACAATATATGTGGGATAGGGTTATCAAGTGACCTTACGAAATAAAGTGACCCCACACTGGATTTGAACCGGCTTCCCTTCGGACACCCCAAATTCTTCAGTTCACAGACAAATAGACTTTTAAGACACATTTATTTTGTAGCAGTTAAAAATTCCCTTCCCACCACCTGTTTTTTTTTCCTGCTCACTAATTTCTAAACTGTGTTTTATTCTCTCTCCACACCCCATCCCTCAATTCTCTCCCCCCTTCACCTCCATTCTCTCTCCCCCTCATCCCTCCATTCTCTCTCTCCAACCCCCATCCATCCATTCTCTCTTTCCCCCATCCCTCCATTCTCTCCCTCCATTCGCTCTACCCCCCATCCCTCCATTCTCTCTACCCCCCATACCTCCATTCTCTATATCCCCCCATTCTCTCTCACCCCCATCCCTCCATTCTCTCTCTCTACCCCCATCCCTTCATTCTCTCCCCATCCCTCCATTCTCTTATCCACCCCATCCCTCCATTCTCTTTCCCCCCATCCCTCCATTCTCTCTTCCACCCACCCCACCATTCTCTCTCTTTCCCCATCCCTCCATTCTCTCTCTTCCCCCGCATTCCTCCATTATCTCCCCCCATCCCTCCATTATCTCCCCCCCATCCCTCCATTCTCCCTCTCCCCCAATCCCTCCATTCTCTCTCCCCCATCCTCTCTCTCCCCACATCCCCCCATTCTCTCTCTCCCCCCATCCCCCCATTCTCTCTCTCCCCCATCCCTCCATTCTCCCTCTTCCCCCATCCCTCCATTCTCTCTCCCCCCATCCTCCCATTCTCTCTCTCCCCACATCCCCCCATTCTCTCTCTCCCCCCATCCCTCCATTCTCTCTTCTTCTAATCCTCGTCTCCTCTCCCGCTTGCGCCCCTATCCTGCCCCGTTCGGGTCAGTCTCTTTACGGGCACTCCGCCATGTCCCACCACGATTCTCTCTCGTTCCCCTCCCACGTCTCGATCTCCCCCGGCATCCACCTTCCCTTCTCTCGGGATGCCCTGCCCCCCCCTCCCTTTTTCTCTCTCAATGCTCTCCCGACGGCTCTCGCCCTCCCTTCTCTCTGGCCTGAACCCCGGCGCTCCGCTGTTCCAATTCGCCGCTCGGCACCCGCCACTTTGCTGCGGCTGGCGCTGGGTTCGTGCGCTGTTCGAGGCAGTCCCTTCTCCTCGTCTCCGGGAGGAGGGGGGTAATTGGAAGTCGTTCTCTCTTCAGGTCTCTTCCGTGCTCTTCCCTCGGATTCTCGTTTGCGTGCTTCGGGGCGGTGGCCGCTCTCAACCTTGGTGCTCGTTCCCCCATGGTCTCCGTGTCCATTCTCTTCTGCCCGCCACATCCCTTCCACTCTCAATCCCCCCCCACCCTCCATTCGTCTCCCTCTACCTCCATCATCCTCATCCCTCTCCTCCCCCAGTCCCTCCAGTTCTCTTCTCCCTTTATTCCACCCTTCCCATTCTGTTTCTCTCCCCATTCTCTGTGTCTCTCTCCCCCATTCACCGGAGTGAGAGCAGCACGGAGGAACGAGCACCGTCAGAGTGGATCCTCAACGGTGCTAATATAAAGTGGTACTGAAGCATTTTGTGAAGTACAGGCCTGCTACACTTATAACTATTTAAGAGCTCCTTTGGTGTGGCGGCACCATCACACAGGCCTTGGTACCCAGGATTGGCTGGCCACGGCAACAGACACCGACATCCACCCGCACAGCGCTTATTGGAGAGTGTTATATTACTATGCATGTAATGATCCTCCTGGTTTCGGTGCACCAATTTTGCGCCACACGCTGATGACGCAGATGGAGACATTTCGGATTAGTATAGATGCGCAATTTAAATGAGATTTTGACACATATTACATACGCCCCGAAGCATTAAACATCATACCCTGTTTATTTAAATTCAGCAATATTATAATACCGGTTTGATACATACAGTAGCGTTGACAGTGTACGTAGCGCTGGGATTGTGCCCTGTTTCAAAGAGCTTAGAATCTAACTGCGGTGGCACAGGGAGATAAAGTGACTTGCCCAAGGGTCACCAGAAGAGGTGACACAGATTCAAACCAGGTTCAAAGGATTTCATACCACAACTGAGCTGCACCTTTATCATTGATTTTATTATGATGATGTTCCAGGTTCTTATGGAGCAACAGGAGGAGTTATAGAGAGGGGTAATAGGAGGAGTTATAGGGAGCAGTTATATGGGGTAATAGGAGGAGTTATAGAGAGGAGTTATATTGGGCAATAGGAGGAGTTATAAGGAGAGGTTATATGGGGCAATAGGAGGAGTTATAGGGAGCGGTTATATGGGGGATGAGTTAGACAGAACTGTTATATTGGATTGAGCCGTTTCTGTGACTGACAGTGTACAGTAATAATAATCAGTCTTTGTTCCCTTGTGGTGAAATCCTGCTCTTCATGTGATATTCAGCAGCTCTGTAAATTAACACAGAATCCCCAGCCACAGTCAGAATGAATCTTATTGTCTATTTCCCTCCTCGCCCCATCTCCCAGGTCAAATAAATCCAGATTTCCAAACTGGGTCAAGCACGAGTTCATATTGTGGTGAAAGTTTGCACGTTCTGTACTGAAAAATGTCAACAAAATCAACATCAGACGTGTAACTTCCCAGGAATACGAGTCTCCCTGATTTGGGAGCAGCCTCACTGATATGAGGGTCTCAATAATATGGGGGTTCCCCTGATATGATGGTCAGCCTAGCTGATTTATGGTTAGACTCACTGATTTGGGGTCAGTCTCGCTGCTTTGGGGGCAGTCTCTGTGACAAGGGAGCCCCTCAACCGCATTGCCATGCCGCCCTTTACCTGGTGCCATCCTGCTACTACCCACTCTCCACCGCCGTCCTCCTGCTCCTCTCCCCCAGGGAAGGTGGGTGAAAAGAGAGAGGAGAATCACTGCCTGAGTTCCGAGCTGCGGTTAGTGTGTTTATGTCTCTGGTTAGTGTGCTCGGGTCCCCTTTGTCTGGGCACGGCTTGTCCCCAGCTTCCCAAACTTCTCTAAGGCTAAGGCCCCGGTGTTTGTTGCTGCACACGTGCCTGGCG
This sequence comes from Ascaphus truei, assembly GCA_036426205.1. NCBI lineage: Eukaryota > Metazoa > Chordata > Amphibia > Anura > Ascaphidae > Ascaphus > Ascaphus truei. Next base: position 81,206 of record WSYH01000990.1, on the reverse strand, counting down.
TCCTGGCAGCGCGTGCACAGCTTTAAGCCGCGATCTACAGGGAGCGTGGGGGGCTGGCCAAAACGGGGGCAGTGATGGGGGGGGAGGCATTCTTCTGGAACTGGTATCCCTCTGTTTTCAGAGCTTTGGCTTGGAATGGATAAAAGCTGCAGCTAGCAGCACATACATTCAGGCTTTTTTTTAATACAATTGTACACCCCTCCCCCTCCCATCTCGCCCGCCCTCCCCTTCGCTGCCATTGGCTCCCCGCACACCACATGACCGCGTCGCCGCACGGGAAGACTATATTCTTGTCTTCCCTGCTGGCTGACGTGCCATCACGCTTCGTGAGTGCCCAGAACAGAAACCACTGTGAGCCAATCAAAGTGAGACCTACTCTTGTGACGTCCTGGCCACGCTTCCTACCCACCCGTGTCATCATTTGACCTATAGGCACAAAACATGCGCGCCACGTGCGGGGCGAGCAATGTCGTGTGCATGCCCTTCACGTGCGCTAGTGCTTAGTATAATACATACCCAAGTCCTTTGTTCCGGAGACCTGCTTGTCCCCACGCTCCCGCACTGGAGCCTCCTTTGTTTCTTGACCATCTGATTGTCCCAAACTGTCCCTAGCGCCCCTGATTGGCCCTTTTGAATTGTGGGCTGGACAAGGGTGGAGTCAAGACAAACAACCCTTCTGATTGATCCAATGTTAGTAACCCATATCGCCCCCTTTGGTCCTTTCAATATTCCCATATTGTTTTCCGTTAGAAACGTGCCCTTTGAGTAAGCGCCAGTAGTAATGATCCGAGATTGTGCTCACTAGTGAAAAGGACGAAGCATGCTCTTAGGAGTTCTTGGCACAGTAACTCCAGAGCATGTTTGGATCGGCCCAACAGGAAGATCCCTAGTGCAATCCTGATCACAAAGGTATGGAAGAAGTATGCAGTACATAGTTCTCGGGTTGCTAAACCCGAGCCCGCAGTGTATTCCATGAAAGGCCCAGGATTGGTTGGATCCCCTCAGTTTTTGTGTATTTTTAATAAATTACCTTCCACTAATCCCTGGTGCGCATTTGTGCATTTTTTATTATCCATGAAAGGCCCATCTGATATGGGGCATTACTAACTCTATGCAAGAGATGCCAATTTAACCCTTACTACGGGTCAGTCACAAGCCATGTACCTCCCCAGCACATGAGCTCTGAAGGTGAGGAAGCCCAGATAAGTTGAGTACCTCCCTAGTGTAGGAGTGAGAGCTACAAAAGGGATGAAGTTCAGAGTATTATGTTTTTCCACAAGTTTCTGACAAGTGAAATGTATGTCAATAACTGTGGAGATTTATAGACGGATGTCAAATAAAGCACCTTTTTATGTTTTACAAAAGTTCCTGGCGCCCATTCTTTTTCTATCTGCTTCTTCACGCCCAACCTGCACCTACCCAGCACCCTGAACAGGTATGAGAGACGGACCAATGTAATCTACATAGTCAATCTGATGTTAACTCCTTTGGAGCTAGGTAAGGAGGGTTACACTTGTGTATATGTACACGTGAGCTAACAATCAGTCAGGCAAGAGAGCTATTGAACTAATGGGTTTAATAGGGGAAAGGGATAACATACAGTCATCAGCAATAAATAAAAGGTACATGAAAACCTAATGCTTACACCAAAAGGTAGCTGAACAGAGCTGGCTGCCTTCAGGCAGGGGTGTTAGGTCTGTAGGGATTGGAAGGGATCATTAGACCACTGGTTCAATTCCGGTTCAAGGACTTCTATTTTAGGGAGGAGGGCTTCAGTGAGTAACGACACTGACTGGCACTGAGTTTAAAGTAGGGGAGCCTGGTTCAATTCCTGATGTCGGCTCCTTGTGACCTTGGGCAAGTCACTTTATCTCCCTGTGCCTCAGGCACCAAAAACATAGATTGTAAGCTCCACGAGGCAGGGACCTGTGTCTGCAAAATGGGATCCGCAATTACAGATTCTTTTTGGCAAACCTCTTGGAGACATTCCACGAACCCCATGTTGGGAATCACTTTGCTAGACTTAAGCCCAGTTACAAAACTAATACTGTAGTTGCAACAGAAAACTTTGGGATACAGCAGGGCCCCGGGTATACGGCGGGTTCCGTTCCAGGGGCCCGCCGTATAGTGAAAATCGCCGGAAAGCGGGTCCGGTGAGTTTCAGTTGCTTTGCATGAGCAAATCGGCATTTTTGCCGTTCTGCGCATGCGCGACCTATGGTCTGCACGCGCAAACTACGACTGCGCATGCGCGCCGGGCGCAACCGCCCGTTCTGCGCATGAGCGACTGAAGATTCAAGATGGCGGCCCCCTTCTCGGTGCCGCCGTATCGGCGGATCGCCGAAAAGTGGGGCGCTGAGAAGCGGGGCCCTGCTGTATATGTTTTCAGGGAGACATATGGGCATTTTACGACTTTAATCTAATTTTTTTAAATATCCAAAAACAAACAAAATGTGTTTATGCAAAATGTAAACCAACCACTGAAAATTGTTAGAACCAAAACCACATACTGTACGAAACCCAAACACAATGTTTTTTAGAAACCAATACCAAAACCAAAACCAAAATATGAGTGAAACTGCCCACTCTTAATTATATACCTGCTGGTAACATCGTGGTTAACCCAGTGTTTCGCACTCTGGAGAAACAATAACTCCTTGATTAACCCTTTAACCCATTAAATATGTCACTGTCATTAGGTCACTTTGCTCCTACGTGGACTGACTCTTTGATGATTTGCATGTCATTTCCCAGAATCCCTTGCTGCAGTGGGAGCACTGTATGCTGGGCGATAATGGTGAAAGGCAGGGATGCAGACCTGTCTAAGGCCTTGACCCCGCTGCCTACTACAGCGTCCGCTGCACGGACGAGAGCCCTCCCCTCAATGGCGCCGGGCCCGCCGCGAGGGGGGGCCGCAGCGCTGGGGCGAGAGCTGCTCCTGCTCTCAATAGAATCGAGAGCAGGACTCGCGTCGAGCGATACGGCACGCCCCCCGGCGGTTCAGCCAATGAGGGCGAACCTGTCGGGTGACATCATGGCCGCGCCCCCGTCACTCCCCCGCCACGCCCCCCCCCCGGTCTCTCTTCCTGCAGTGAGCTGCAGACCGGGGAATCGGCTGCACGCGCCGCCAATCTCGCGGGCGCGCGTTGCAGCGGAGATACCGGGGCCTTAGCCTAAGACATGTGAATGTGCTCACAAGTGATATTCTTTACTAGCTATATGATTATACTTAGAAAAACAAGGGGCCTATCTGGATCCCACCCTAGCCTACTGTATCTAGTTTCCTGCTACACAGCAAGCGTGGGAGTTTACAGTGGCATTACACAACCATACATAATCCCATAGGGTTAGCAGCATTACACTGTGTTATCTTATAGCCTTCAACACAAGATAAGGTTTCTTGTCAGCAATAACATGGACATATCCTTTCAAAAGTCTATAGCTCCCCTCACTGGACATTACCTACTAAGGGGGCAGTCCCACTTAGAAGACTAAAACAATACTCTTGCCTTAAAATGTGTTTTAGAAATAGCAAGACAACAGCCGTAATAGCAATGTATTGAACATGTATCAAGGAATATATTTAGGAGGAGCTGTAGGGAGCGGTTATATGGAGAAATAGGAGGAGTTACAGGGAGCGGTTATATGGAGCAATAGGAGGAGTTATAGGGAGTGGTAATACGGAGCAATAGGAGGAGTTATAGGGAGAGGTTATACAGAGCAATATGAGGAGTTATAGGGAGTGGTTATACGGAGTAATAGGAGGAGTTATATGGAGTGGTTATACGGAGCAATAGGAGGAGTTATAGGGAGAGGTTATACAGAGCAATATGAGGAGTTATAGGGAGTGATACGGAGCAATAGGAGGAGTTATAGGGAGTGGTTATACGGAGCAATAGGAGGAGTTATAGGGAGTTGTTATATGGGGCAATAGGAGGAGTTATAGGGAGTGGTTATACGGAGCAATATGAGGAGTTATAGGGAGTGGTTATACGGAGCAATAAGAGGAGTTATAGGGAGAGGTTATACGGAGTAATAGGAGGCGTTACAGGGAGCAGTTATATGTAGCAACAGGAGTTATTGGGAGGTGTTATTTGGGGCAATAGTTGGAGTTACAGGGAGCGGAAAGTTGTAGTTGTAGAAATTGGCGACATTGAAATGAAACTTCTCCTTTACAGTTGTTTAGATTGTACTATATGCAGGTTCTGTGGGAGCTCATATGCTGGTTTTTTAGATTGTACTATATGCAGGTTCTGTGGGAGCTCAATGCTGGTTGTTTAGATTGTACTATATGCAGGTTCTGTGGAGAGCTTCATATGCTGGTTGTAGATGTACTATATGCAGGTTCTGTGGGAGCTCATATGCTGGTTGTTAGATTGTACTACTGTATATGCAGATTCTGTGGGAGCTCAATGCTGGTTGTTTAGATTGTACTATATGCAGGTTCTGTGGGAGCTCAGATGCTGGTTGTTTAGATTGTACTATATACAGGTTCTGTGAGAGCTCAGATGCTGGTTGTTTAGATTGTACTATATGCAGGTTCTGTGGGAGCTCAGATGCTGGTTGTTTAGATTGTACTATATGCAGGTTCTGTGGGAGCTCAATGCTGGTTGTTTAGATTGTACTATATGCAGGTTCTGTGGGAGCTCATATGCTGGTTGTTAGATTGTACTATATGCAGGTTCTGTGGGAGCTCATATGCTGGTTGTTAGATTGTACTATATGCAGGTTCTGTGGGAGCTCAGATGCTGGTTGTTTAGATTGTACTATATGCAGGTTCTGTGGGAGCTCATATGCTGGTTGTTAGGTTGTACTATATGCAGGTTCTGTGGGAGCTCAATGCTGGTTGTTTAGATTGACCGTTTTTATAAATATTTGACAACGTTGGAAACATTTACTCAATCCCGGAAAAATGCTTATTCATTTCTGACGAACTCTGAATGTTTTGACCAACCTTTTTCAAGCCTTACTAAATGTGTACAAGGTTGAAATTAAGAAGCTCTACAGATAATAATAGTGGTATTATTGATACTGAGTAATATTTGTAATATATAGGTCACATCATTTGAATCCTTTGCCAAGTGCAATCTGAATATTGTCCTAGGTCTCAGCAGCTTGTAACATCACAATGAGTCCATATATTCAAAGGAAACCGAAAAGCTAATTATTTCATTTCACTTAGTCACGTCCCACGCTGCCTCTGTCCTTAACGTCATCCTTCTGTGAAGTGATAAATAATCACTGCTACTTCAAATATTGCAGGAAGGTTTTGCAAAGATGCAATAGAGGAAGCATTATGTTTCTTTAAAGCATTTAGTTGTTTTCACTTAAACATATCTAACCATGCTAAAAGCAAAGCTTTGACTGCTTTTGTTACTCTGAAAGAGAGAGCGCTGAACCCTAAGGCTGAGTCCATGGTGACTCAGCCCGTGCGGAGGCGCGCTGAGGCTGAGGGAAAGCGGGTGCTTTCCCTGGCCTTGGTTAGCGCGCCGTCTGGGGGCGTGTCGGGGGGGGGCGGGCCAGTGACGTCACGCAGCTGGTTCGCCCTCATTGGGCGAACCGCTCACGTGACCGGCCCTGCGCTCCCTTGAGCGCTTGAATTTAAAAAAATTCTAAGAGTTACGCTTCCGCACGCTTGCGTAAGCGAGCCCCTGCTAAAGCCACTCTCATTGCGGCTGCAGGGGCTCACTACCGAGCAGCAGCGCGCCTCAGCATGGGTCAGCGCATAAGCGCTGACCATGCCCGAGGCCTAAGGCTGCGTCCCCCGTGCCACGGACTGCGCTTATGCTTGAGTGGTGATGTCACCAAGTCTACAAGCATGAGCGTTCGGGTGTCCGGCAACTTTTTCTGTAAGTGTGAACGTGGGAGGGGGGGGGGAGGTTGGGGACTAGAGCTGATTGGCTCGGGAGGTCATGTGACCCCTCAGCGGGCATGACCGCAAGGCCCAGGCACCCCCACCTCTCTACCCCCCACCCCTCGGTTACCCATGACACTCCGAAAGGAGGGGGGGGGGGGTTCAGCTGGGGGTAGGGGATATAGGTGAACATTGAGGGTTGGGAAATCCTTTGTGCCTCTCACTGAGTTTTCATTGATTCTTACCTGCATCCCGCATCTAGGCCTGATCATGTTGGACCTCCAGGGACTGGTGTGGTGGCTCCAAGAAGAAGCTAGGTCTCAGGAAGAGGAATTGCTTCAGCGGAAGCTGCAGTTGTTGCTGAATGGTGCTGTGGGGGCAGAGGTCAAAGAAGGGTAGTCTCCGGCTGCGTCCTCGTGGGGAGCCAGCAGCTCGGGACCGCAGTGCTGCACACGGAGGCCCCTGGCGCGGTGCTGCCTGGAGCGAGCGCCAAGCAGTGTGGCAGTAATGGTGGTGAGCAGCAAGAGTGTTCCAGAGGGGTCCTGGAGTGGCCCACGTGACAGGAAGCCGAAGCAGCACCATCAGAGGTGTGCTAGTCCCCAAGAGAGGCCCAGCTCCGATCGGGAGCCTTCATTATTATCTCATCACAGGGTAAAAGAGGGGCCCTGGGCCTCAGATTGACAGTCTCTTCCCCTGATCCCCCCCCCCCGCCCCACCCATTTATTTTCAAGGTCCCAGAAGGGGGATGCTGGGAGGGAGCCCCTAATTGGCCCCCTTGTTGGGGTTGCGCCGGGGCTTGTTAGGTCATCTCAAGGGGGGGGGGGGGTCAGTTCCTCGGGCCAGGGGTGTCGGTGGGTGCCGATGGCAGCGTTTCGCGGTTGTGCTAGTGCCAGGCCCAATCTTTCTGTGAGTGGGTTGTCGCCTGCAGACTAAAGTGACTTAAGCGTAGGTAGGGTTGCCAGATGGCTTCTCCAAAAATACTGGACACAATGGTGAAAGGTGCAACGCGCGCGAGAAAAGTTGGTGGAGCGGTATGTTATTTATAAAGGATCTAACCACTATGTCATTTTTGTTACATTTTCACTCCAAGTATGCACTATAATTTGCACCATTTCATGTTCTATTTCGTAATAACAATTCTGAGGATGGAGCGCCCTCCCCAGGATTGTTTTTTATAAAATGGCGCAAATTGGTGCATATCTGGAGAGAAATGTAGAAAAAGTACCTAACGGTCAGATCATTTATAAATAATATAGCAAATAGCTCAAACAAGTCAAACGACTTTGCGTTTTGGCACTGAAATTGTGTTTTGATTTTGAATTAAAAACATCATAAGTACAATTTCTGTGACAAAAGACAAAGAAGTTTCACTTAAAATGCGCGTGCTCCGCACACAGACGTTTTTTTTTTTTTTATGGTTTGATTTAGTGAGGATGTCAGCCATCTTGGTAAAGCACCAGTAGGAAGGGATGTAGTTTTTATGGGGTTGTTAAGATGGAAGGAGGTTTCAAAGCAATTTTTGGTTAAAAAGCTCTTGATTAATTGGACAGCAAATAAAAATATCCCTTGTGAGCAAATTAACATGTCTCATACAGGTCTGAAACCCCGTTTTTCACCATTATCTTTTAGGCCTGTAATATAGTGAGCGTGCGCTACCGTGCGCGGGCGCGCCAATGATAATTGCATGTGTGACCCTGACGTTGATATAGTCGAGACGCGCGGACGGCCGTGAGCGCTGCCGCGGCAGATTTGAGGAAAGACATGAAATTTGTGTGTCCGCGCTGTTGGCGCACCACGTGACGCTGTGAGCCAATCACAGTGAGGCATACCCTTCTGACATCATGACCACACCCCCTAGCCGCGCCGATCACCGTTTGGACCATAGGAACAAAATGAGCGCGTCGCGTGCATGCGCAACGCTGTGCGCGCAGCCGCACGCGTGCCAACGCTTACTATAAAACCAGCCTTAGCATGCAATGCTTCCACTGCAGCCAGGGATTCTGGGAAATGATATGCAAAGGAGCACAAAGTGTCACCTTTTGCTTTATGTATATTTTAACATGGACCCCTTTTAGCTTATACCTCCCGTATTACAGCTTTTCAGCACAGCCTGGTTTAAAGAAGTCCATAGCCAGTAAAACCTGCTCATAGACAGCGATTTTGACCTTGATTAATTGGAGAAAGTGAAATAGTCGGTTATGCCGGTTGTGTTGGCAGGCACCGTGAATCAGACAGCAGAGGTGTGTATTCCATTTTTTTTTAAAGTAAACTATTCTGGGTGGCAGAGTGAGGGTGTCAGGTGGGGTGGGTCAGTTCGGTTTTAAATGGATCACAGAGGTCAAGGAGCTTAGCTGGAGATCGTGGGCCTGGAAGGTTCCTACAGTATTCCCCTGGTAAGGCTGATGTGGGAGGGCATTTGGGCGGGGGGGGGGGGGGGCCTATTTATTAATGTTGGAGGAAATCCACTGGCCAGGTATCAGTTTGTGAAGGTTTTCAAAGAATGTCTGTGTAGCCAGAGTTTTGATCAGGGTCCTTTTTGGCTTCCATACCTTTCAGGTAGGGGCTGCAATGGAGGCAACTCATTTAAGGCTGGGTGAGGCGGTTATAAAAAGGGCCTGGAGATGGGAGTGTGGGAGGGTTACACGCTATTATAGGCTTCACATGTTAGGCTGTTAGAGTGTTTGCGTTGCTGTTACTAGGTTCCCGAATCTTAAGGGCTTAAGGGCATGGATTGTAAGGAACTGCTACATCCACTGGGTGGAACAGCGAGTGACAAGGAGGCCTTACGGAAAGCCCTTGGGTTGCGGGGGAATGTTGTCAGATTTCCTGGCTGTGGGATCTGTTGGATTCAGGTTTCCCAGATGTGTTACGTTCCAAACAGGTTAAAGCGGCACCGGACATATTGTGCTCCACATGGCGGGAAATTATTTGGGGCACGTACAGCACAGTCAGTGGATTTAATTAATGGGATTAGATGGGATTTGGCACAAATGTAATTGACATTTACGTCCACTGTCTTGGTAGGGTCGAAGATTGTCCCTAGGCGAGTCCACAGGGGGGATAGTGATTTGAAAGTGATTAATAGATGCAGGAGGAGATTAAGCTGGGCAGTTGGGGACCTGGTAAGAGAGATAGGAGGAGAAGCCTTGTGACATAGTGATTTGGAAGAAGGTGAGTGCATCTCTCAGAGGTTGCTTTGGACATATTTAATTTATGTTTGTACTGTTGGATGGTCTGGAACAAGCATAGCGGCTGGTGGGGGTATCAAAGCAAATTGTAGTGGTCAAATTATCCAGCGATGATAGGGTGGACTGGTCAGCCATGCCCAGTATAGTAACAAGCAGAGCGATATAATAACATGCAGTGATATAACATGTAGAGCGCTATACTAATATTCAGTGATATAACATGTAGAGAGATATAATAACATGCAGTGATATAACATGTAGAGAGATATAATAACTCACAGAGCTATCTATTAACATGCAGAGCGATATAATAACACACAGATCGATATAATAACCCACAGATTAATATAATAACATGGAGATATAATAACATGCAGAGAGATAACACGCAGAGAGATATAATAACACGCAGAGAGATATAATAACACGCAGAGCTAGATTTTAATAACATGCAGAGATATATAATAACACGCCAGATGAATATAATAAACACGCAGCGAGATATAATACACGCGAGAGAAATAAACACGCAGAGAGATATAATAACACGCAGAGAGATATAATAACACGCAGAAAAAAACAGCAGAGAGATCACAACGCAGAGAAGACAGAGATATATAACAGCAGAGAGGCTAACATGCAAGAGATTAATAACTGAGGAGGATAACATGCAAGAGATATAATAAACATGCAGAGAGATTACATGCAGGAGATATAATACCAGCGAAAGATAACATGCAGAGAGATATAATAACCAGGAGAGATGTGCTGCAGGCATTCTGGCAGCTGAGAGGTTTATATCCTGTATCCAAAAGATTCAAGGCATGTAAACTGCAGTTTGTGAGCTGGATAATATAGATCAGGCCACCTTATATACTGTCTCTGGTGGTGCAGAAACAGGAAGGAGAGCATCGTCACATACCCGAACAGCAAAACAAGATACGTACCCACGAAGCAGCCCCACCCCATGTGAATCTCACTCATACGTACAACGTTCAATCTTTCGCTGAGTTTGTGATGACCACAACCTTCCCATTGGCCTGAGAAAGCTGAAACTTCCCCTACAGTACCAGGGCCAGTCTTGAAAATATCACATGGTTTGTAAGGGGAGAATAATAGGCAATATTTTGCCAACACTAATGGGAACCAGGAGTATCATAACATGCGAGAGATATAATAAACATGAGGAGCGAATATATATGCGAGCGATTTTCAAATAGCAGCAAGATATAATAACTGCAGAGATAATTAATAACATGCAGGAGAATAATACATGCAGAGATATAAAAATGCAGAAGATAATAACACGCAGAGAATAAACATGGCAGGAGATAGTAATAACACGCGGCAGAGAGATAAAACAGCGAGAATAATAACTAGCAGCAGATATAATAACTAATACGAGCGAAGATTATAATAACTAGCAGAGATTATATAAATGCAGAGAATACTAACAGCAGAGATAATATAACACGCAGAGGGATGTAATGACAATGCAAAGCGAGATACTAAAAACAGCGAGAAATAATACCAGATAAAAAAACAAAATATAATACATGCAAAAGAGAGATATAACAACATGCAGAGATATAATAACATGCAGACGATATAATACATGCAGAGATATAAAAACAGCGATATAATAAAGCAGAGAGATATAATAACAGCAGAGAGAGATCAAACATACAGAGAGCTATAATAACATACAGAGAGATATAAGAACAGGCAGAGAGATATAACATGCAGACGATATAATACCGAGAGAGATATACACAGAGAGATATAAACATGCAGAGTATATAATACAGAGATATATAATAACAGCGAGAGAATATACAAACAGAGGGATTGAAATAACATGCAGAGGATTAACAAAGCGATATAATAAGCAGAGATATTAATACACATACAGAGAGATATATAACATGCAGAGAGATATAATAACACAGCAGAGATATATCATAGATAACAAGCAGAGATATAATAACACGCAGAGAGAATAATAACAAAGAATAAACATGCCGGAGATATAAACGCAGGATAGAATAACCGCAGGATATAAACATGACAGAGAGATATAATTACAAGCAGAGATATAATAACATGTAGATAGTTACTGGGAGCAGTTATATGGAGCAATAAGAGAAGTTACTTTAGCTGGCAGTGTCTAATACCTTCCTGCCTTTCCGTCAAATGTAAAACTAGATTTAAAAAAGTTACAAAGCGCTGACCCTCTGGCAGCATAGGGGTTAAAATGATTAGCTGAGCACTTCTTTGGTTATGTAACTTTCAAACGGCTATGGGCCTAGGGTCCCGTCAACTTCTCCTTTGAAGATCCTGATTATCATATCAAAGACCAGCCTGGGAAGTTATGGAATTGAATAAATTGTGCTTTTTAATGCTTGGTATTTAAAATCCTGCTTGTCTTATGTAAGTAATATCCATGTTCTAGTTTGTAAAGGATAAATCTGTTAGACCTACTTTCAAATCTCAAGCAACTACTCTGGGGCCGTTGTACTAAGTGTTGTAAACTGCTTTTTTAGAGCAAGAATCGGAGCATGGAAATGTAACTTTAAATTGCGCTTGTGTGCACAACCTGAAACTTCTTTATCTGCGCCAGCAGCATCAAAGTATATATTTGGGCACACAGAAATGGATTGTGCTTGGACTTCAGATGTAAATGACATACACTAAAAAGTGCTTCTTTGCCAAGGGTTGCCAGGTGTCCAGTATTGAACTGGACTGTCCTGTATTTGGACACCCTCCCAGTAAAAAATGAGAAGTAATCATGGTCATGTATTTTATTTTTATTTATAAAATATTTACCGGTAGTAAACATTGAGAGGTACTCTAGTTTTTCAAGCATGTCCTGGGCACAGAGTTAAGACAATAATGCAATATTGTCAACAAAAAGGTGAAATCAATGTGAAAGCTCTATCAAATTGCACTCACGTGTAACGTGATAGTAAGGCGTTTGTGGTTATTAGAAGTTACCAACTTATGTTTCCGATGGGTACTCCAGATCCATAGAAAGGAAGGAAATCCCTATACAAAAAAAAGGAAAAAAGGAAAAAATATATAAAAATAGAGAAGTAGGAACGTCCGTATAACTTTGTGAGCCTTGGGACCCATGAACAGTCTTGGAGTCTGATTCAGGTGATAAGTGCTGCATGTGGTAGGGGTGAGGAGCTTGTTCCGTAGTGGGTAGCTTTGCCATAAGAATTAAAGGCAAGAAAGGAAAGGTGAACTTTGCGCCTAGACTCAAGTGATGACCAATCTAGTTCTTTGAGCATTTCGCAGTGATGTGTGTTGTAATTGCATTGGGAACAAAACGACAAATTGAATTGTAGAGGGTGTCAGTTGCTAAGATGGGTTTGAGGGTGCCGAGGCCTATATATTATGTCTCCATAGTCAATAATTGAATTAGCATTCTGCTGGCGATACGCTTTCTGACCAGGAGACGTTAGGGAGGATTTGTTCTGTAAAGATCCCTAGGTTGGCATAGGTCTTGCTGTCAGGGCATCAATGTCCATTCCGAATGTTAAGGTGGAGTCAAACCATAAGCCCAGTTATTTAAAACTAGTGACAGGGTTTAGGGTGGTGTAGTGTTGGTATAATCAGGAGCTCAGTCGCTGGAAGCTTAAAAATTTGTTTGGTCCCAAATACCATGTTTACAGTCTTGTAAGTGTTTAAAAAACAGTTTGTTTTGGGAAATCCAGTTTTCGAGTCTCAAAAAGTCAGATACTGAAGTATGGTGTTTGAGGTCAGGAGAGGCTATGGAGTGTGCATATAGGATGTGCTCATGCTCATACCTGTGTATTGGCTTTCCTACAAGCTGGTGGTAAGATCATTAATGAACACTGAGAAGAGTGGTGGCCCACCCGAACAGAGCCTTGCGGGACAACCAAGGGTGATTCCCAGGGGTTGGAGTTAAAGCCTGATGGACACATGTTGGGATCTTCCTGAAAGGTATGACAGACCAGTTTAAGCATGCTCGCATATTCCAGAGCTCTGGAGTTGTTAAGCAGGAGAATGATCAACTGTATCAAAAGCGTTGCAAGAAAAGCTAGGAATACTGACATGGGTAATGTGTCCGTAATTACATCTCTGGGTATGTTATGTGTTATACCGGTATTACCTACTCTGGGCTGGATGTGTATACCACGTTATTACCTCTCTGGCGTGATGTGTATAACGGTATGACTCTCTGGGTGTATGTGTCCCGGTATACCTCTTGGGATGTAGGTTATACTCGTTATACCCTGGCTGGTGTATTGTGTATAATCGTAATTACCTCTCGGGGCGTATGTGTACCGGTATCTTTGTGCGTGTTGTGTATAACGTTATTACCTTCTCTGGGCGTGTATGTGTATACCGGTATAACCTGGCTTTTATGTGTGTTGGGATAACCTTGGCGTGATGTGCTACCGGTATTACCTCTCTGGGCGTGTATGTGTATAGTGTTACCTCGGGAGTGTATGGTCAGGTATTACCATTGGCGTATGTGTATACGTATACTCTGGGGTGATGTGTCGGTACCTCTATGGGCGTGTATGGTATACCGGTATTCCTCTCTGGGCGGTGTGTATGTGTATACCGTATTACCTCTACTGGACGTGTATGTGTATAATCGGTAATACCTCTTGGGTGTGATGTGTACCGGTATTACTCTCTGGGCGGTATGGTGTCCGGTATTTACCTCTCTGGGGTGAATGTGTATACCGGTATACTCTGTGGGTGTGTATGTGGTATACCGGTATTACATCTCTGGGGTGTGTATTGTATACCGGTATTACTCTCTGGGTGGTATGTTATACGGATACATCTCTGGGTGTGTATGTGTATACCGGGTAATTCCATCTGGGGGTATTGGGATGGTGTTGTGTATACCGAGTATTAACCTCTCTGGCGTGTATGTGTATACCGGATAACCTCTCTGGAGTAGTGTGTCCGGTATTACCTCTCGGGCGTGTATGTGTATACGGTATTACCTCTCTGGGCGTTGTATGTGTTATACCGGTATTACCATCTCTGGGCGGTATGGGTATACCGGTAACCTCTCTGGGGTATGTGTAACCGGTTTACCTCTATGGGCGTGATGTGTATACCAGTATTGCTATCTCTCTGGGCGTGTATGTGTAGTATACGGTACTACCTCTCTGGCGTGTATGTGTATACCCGGTATTACCTCTCTGGGTGTGTATGTGTATACCCCGGTACTACCTCTATGGGGTTGTATGTATACGTATATCTCGGAGGTGTACCGGTATTACCTCTCTGGGTGTGTATGTGTATACCAGTATTACCTCTCTGGTGTGTAGTATATACCAGTTTTGCCTCTCTGGTGTCACGCCTGTATGCCCGCAGACCAAGCTAGACCCCAGTACTGAGGTGGGAACGGGATGACACACACACCCACATCAGTGGGAGCAAGCCCGAGTGGTATAGCGTTGCTGGGCCTGTTGGTAGAGTATTGTTAGTATACTTGCAACGCTTGGGGTGTCCGTGAGATAGTCGTGTCCGTTTGCCAATGTCCAGGAGTGGAGTAGAGAGTGTAGAATCATCATGATACAGCCAGGTCCTAGGAAGCCAGAGGTAAACGAGGAGGCAACGGGACGGATGCCACCACAGGGGAAGGTGAAGCGGGCACTGGCGGGAGACAGGGAACGGGAAGGGTTAATGCAGGGTCTCAGGGACCGCGTGGGCATGCGAGACCTGCGGGGGACCGGCGCTGCGGCAAAGGGAGAGAGGGACCAGGAAGGGAAGGAAACTCCTGAGTCGTGACACTGGGCATGTATGTATATACCAGTATTACCTCTCTGGGCGTGTATGTGTATACCGGTATTACCTCTCTGTACGTGTATGTGTATACCGGTATTACCTCTCTGTACGTGTATGTGTATACCGGTATTACCTCTCTGGGTTGTGTACAGCCTATGTGTATACCGGTATTACCTCTATGGGTTGTACAGTATGTGTTTATAAGGTATACACATGTGTATACGTACCTCTCTGAATGTTGTGTATTACCCGGTTTACCTATCTGGGATGTAAGTAGTGCTACGGTATAAATGCACAGAGGGTATAACGGTTTTTTTTTTTTCTCTCTGGGGTGTATGTATATCAGTATTACTCTCTGGGCGTGTATGTGTATACCGTACCCTCGGACGGTATGTGTTATACGTATACCTTCTGGACGTTATGTGTATACGGTTTACTTCTGGACGTGATGTGTATACCGGTATTACCTCTCTGGACGTGTATGTTTACCGGTATTACCCTCTGTACGTGTATGGTATACGGTATTACCTCTCGTAGTGTAGTGTATACCGGTATTACCTCTCTGGGTTGTATGTGTATACCGGGGGTATTACCTCTCGTTACGTGTATGTGTATACCGGTATAACCTCTCTTACGTGTATGTGGTATACCGGTCCTATAGGGCGTGTAGGGTATACGGTATTACCTCTTGGGCGGTTGAATATTGTATATACCGGTATACTCTCCTGTACGTGTATGGGTATACCGGTATTAATTCTCTGGGAGTGTAGGCGTGTATACCGGTATTACCTTCTGTCGTTAGGTGTATTTATACGGTAGTACCTATACTGTAGGTCTCTGGCGTGTGTATACCGGGATTACTACTCTGGGGGTATGTGATATACCGGTATTACTCTCTGGGCGTGTATGGTATAACGGATACCTAGCTGGACGTGTATTGTGTATACCGGTATTACCTCTCTGGCGCGTAGTGTAATATACCGGTATTACCTCTCGGCGTGTATGTGATACCGGTATTTATACGTAAATATTGTAACGAGCCTCTCTGTAATGTGTATACCAGTATTACCTCTGCGATGGTGGTAGTGTATACGTAATTACCTTCTGGCTGTATGTGTGATAAACCGGTATTGAAACCATCCTGTACGTTTTTGTGTATACGGTATTAGCTCGTCCTGACGTGTATTTAGTACCGGTATTACCTCTTGGGCGTGTATGGTGTATCCGGTATTTACCTCTCGTTGGCGTGACGTGTATACCGTTATCTCTCTGGTCTGTGTTATAGATTATCTCTGGGGTGTGTTATACAACTTGTATTATACTCTCTGGGCCTGTATGTGTGATCCGGTGTACCGTAATCTGGGATTATTTTATATCATGGATTGCTTGGGCGTGTATGTGTATCGGTTTACCTTCTGGGCGTGTATGGTGTAATACGTATTAACTTTCGGGGCTGTATTGGTTACCGGTATTAACCTCTCAGGGCCGTGTGTATGTATACGGGATTATCTCGGGCGTGTTGTATGGATACCGGTATTACCTGATTGGGCGTGGTAGTGTATATCGGTATTACCATCTCTGGGCGGTACGTGTCTACTGGTAACTCTCTGGTGTGTATGTGTATACGGTATTAACATCTCCCAGGGCGTGTATGTGTATAACGGTATACTCTCTGGCGCGTGATGTGTATATACGGTATCCCTCTCTGGGCGTGTTGATGTGTCCGGTTAGTACATCCTCTGGGTGTGTAGTGTATACCGGTATTACATACCTCGGGTCGTGTTAGTGTTACGGTATACCTCGGGGGGTGTATGTTTATATACGGTAGACCTATGGCGGGAGTGTGTATATCCTGGTATTACCTCTCTGGGCGGTATGTGTATACGGTAGTACTCTGCTGTCTGGCGGTATGGTATACGGTATTACCTCTTGGGTGTGTATGTTGTTACGGGTTACCTCTCGGGTGTGATGTGTTTATACGTTATCATCTTGGGGTGTATGGATACCGGTATTACCTCTCTGGGCGTGTATGGTTGTTGTGTATACCGGTATTACTCTCTGGGTGTTATGGTATACGGTATTACCTCTCTGGCGATGTATGTGATACCGGTATTACCTCTCTGGGCGTATGGGTTTATACCGGTATTACCTCTCTGGGCGGGTATGTGTATCCGGTATACCCTCTCGGGGCGTGTTCTGTGTCTACCGGGATTACCTCTCTAGGTATGTGGTATATCCGGTAACCTCTCTGGGCCGTGTGTCTGGGGTATACCAGTATTACATCTCTGGGCGTGTATGTCGTATACCGGTATTATCTCTGGGCGTGTCGTTCCGTTACCTTGGCGTGTGTTATACACGTGTATTATCTCTCTGGCGTTGTCTGTGATAGCCTTTATATTACCTCTTGGCGTGTATGTGTAGTCACCGGTATTTACCTTCTGCTGGGGTGTATGTGTATACCTTGGTATACCTCTCTGGTCGTTTAGTGGATACCGTATTACCTCTTGGGTGTGTAGTGTATATACCAGTTTTGCCTCTTGGGGTCACGCCTGATGACCGCAGACCAAGCTAGGACCAGTACTGAGGTTGGAACGGGGATGATGACACCACACCCCACAGCCAGGTGGGAGACAAGCCCGGAACCGGAGTGTGGGATGGTTGCTGGGCCTGTTGGAGAGTAGTTAGTATACTTGGCAACGCTTGGGGGTCGTTGAGAATATCGTGTCAGTTGCCAATGTCCAGGAGTAGGAGGTAGAATCATCCTGATACAAGCCAGGGTCCTAGGAAGCCAGAGGTAACGGCAGGACGGAACGGGAGGATGCCACCACAGGGGAAGGTGAAGGGGGCACGGGGGACAGGGAAGGGAACGGGTTAATGCCAGGGGTCAGGGAAAGCGTGGGATGCGAGACCGCGGGGCACGCGCTGCGGGCAAAGGGAGAGAGGGACCAGGAAGGGAAGAAGACCTCAGAGTGTGGACCACTGGGCATGTATGTCTATACAGTATTACCTCTCTGGGCGTTGATGAGTTATACCGGTATTACCTCTCGTCGTGTATACCTGATACGTGTTTGTTACGATCTGTAATGTGGTGATACCGGTATTACCTCTCTGGGTGTGTACAGTATGTGATAAAGGTATTACCTCTTGGGTGTGTAAAGTATGTGTGATACGGTATTACTATTGGGTGGTACAGTATATGGTATACGTGATTACCTCTCGGGCGCGTGTATGGTGTATGACCGTATTACCCTCTCGTACGGTATGTGTATACCGGTATACCTTCTACGTAGTTTGTAGTATACGGTATTACCTCTATGTACGTGTATGTGTTATACCGGTATACCTCGGTAGGCGTTATGTGTATATCGGTTTACCTCTCTGTGACGTGTATGTGTCATATCGGTATACTCTCTGTTACCGTGTATGTGTATAACAGGTATTAACTCTCTGGGGGTTATGTTGTATAGCGGTTACCTTCTGACGTGTAGTGTCTTTACAGGATTACTCTAGGGCTGTTATGTGTGTAGTAGGCGGTATACCTCTCTGTACGTGTAGGTGTATACCGGTTACTCTCTGGGGTGGACGTGTTACCGGATACCTCTATTGGGCGTGTATGGTGTATACCGGTATACCTCTCTGGGCGTGGATGATTAGTTGACATTCTTGAGATATACCGGTATTACCCTTCTGAAGGGGTATGTATTATACCGGTATTACCTCTTGTACGTGTATGTAGGTATTACCCTCGTGTATTGTATTACGTATACTACTGAAGGTATGTGTATACCGGGTATTCACATCTCTGCCGGCGGGTAGTGTGTATACCAGGTATTACTCTCTGGGCGTGTTATGGATATTTACAGGTATTACCTCTTGGGCGTTGTATGTATATACCAGTATTACCCTCTCGGGCGAGTGTATGTGTATACGGTATAACTTTGTACGGTGTATGTGTATTTTTATACGTATTACCTCTCTGTACGTGGTTTTGTATACCGAGATACATCTCTGGGCGTGGTATGTGTATACCGGTATTACTCATCTAGGGGCGTGTGGACTGGTATACCAGTATTATTCTCGGGCGGGTGGTTATACCCGTATATCTCTGGGTGTGTAGTGTTGGTATACTTCTGGGGCGGTATGTGTTTATACCGGGATTAACTCTCTCGGGGTGTGTATGTGTAATCGGTATTACCTCTCTGGGTGTATTTGTATGGTGTATTATACCGGTTTATTACCTCCTCTGGCGTGTATGGTTGCTATACCGGTATATTACTCTGGCGTGTATGTGTATTTACCGTATACTCTCTGGGCAGTGTGTAGGTGTATATCGGTATAACTCCTCTGGGCGTGTACGTGTATACTGGTATACCTCTCTGTCGTGGTAATTGGTATCGGATTCCCTCTCTGGGCTGTGTAGGTATTACATGGTATTACCCTCTAGGGGTGTGGACTGTGTATACCGGTATTACTATCAGGGCGTGATGTGTTAGTGCTAAGCGGTAATTACTCTCTGGGCGTGTATGGTGTATATTTACCGGTATTACCTATCGGGCGTGTAGTGTGTTATACAGGTATTACACTCTTGGGCGTGTATGTGTATAACGGTTAGTACATTCGGAGTGTGTTGTGTATACCGGTATTACCTCTCTGGGCGTGTTGGATAGGTATACCTATGGGAGTGTTTTGTTATACCGGTTACCTCTCTGGGCGTGTTGTGTATGTGTGTATACGGTAGTACCTCTCTGGGCGTGTATGGAATTATACCGGTATTACCACTCTGGGCGTGTATGTGATTAACGGTATTACCTTCGGGCATGTATGTAGGTATACCGGTATTACCATCTGGGCGTTGTAGTATATACCGGTATTACCATGGGGGTGTGTATGGTAATACGGTATTACCTCTCTGGGCGTGTCTGTGGGTGTGGATTACGGTATTACCATATATGGTAGGTATGTGTATACACGGTATTACCTCTCTGGGCTGTGGTGTGGATAGACGGTATTAACTATCTTGGGCGTGTATTGTATGGTTTAACCGGTTATTACCTCTCTGGGCGTTGTTATACGGTGATACTCTGGTGTATCGGTATACTCCTGGGTGTGATGTGGTATACCGGTATTATCTCTAGCTATGGTACGTAGTACTCTTGGGCGTGTTGATGTGTTATACCTATATCTGGCGTGGTATGTGTATACGTCAGGTATTACCTCTCTGGGTGCGTTTGTTTATACGGTGTGATACCTCTCTAGGCGTGTATGATGGTTTACCGGTATTACCTCTATGGCGGGTATGTGTATACCGGATTATTAGTCTCTGAGCGGTTGATACGGTATAACTCTGCTGGGTTAGGTATTACTCTCTGGGCGGTATGGTATATCCGGATTACTCTCTGGTTAGGTATACGTAGTGTAATAGCGGCGGGTTAAGGTATACCTTCTGGGAGTTGGTGTGTTTGTGTTAACGTAGTACTCTTAGGCGTGGCTTGTATGTATGTGTATACCGTTGAACCTATCTGGGAGGGTATGTGTGTGTATACCGGTATTCCCTCTCTGGGTGTGTATGTGTATACCGGTATTACCTCTCTGGGCGTGTATGTGTATACCGGTATTACCTCTCTGGGTGTGTATGTGTATACCGGTATTACCTCTCTGGGCGTGTATGTGTATACCGGTATTACCTCTCTGGGCGTGTATGTGTATACCGGTATTACCTCTCTGGGCGTGTATGTGTATACCTGTATTACTTCTCTGGACATAGTGACCAGACCGGCTTGGGGCTGCTGGATTTCTCAGAGGAGGGAGAGAGCAGGGCTGTTGCAAGGGGGCTGGGCAGCTTCCTCCATCCTGATTGGCTGCATTACCCAGCAGCAGCAAATCAGGAGGTGTCAGGATCCTTGGGGTGGGGCCAAGGAGAGGAACCTTTCACGTTGTGTCCAATATTTTTGGAGAAGCCACCTGGCAACCCTATCTGTGCGCCAAAACAAAAGGGGAAAGTGCGTCAAACCCGTCTATGAAGTTCCACTTATCTGAAACCCTAAAAAGTCTTTATATTGACTGAAATATCTGGCGGTATGGCTGGAATTTTTACGGGGCTCTAATGCCCGGACGCTTTAGAGAGGGCGGCTGGCTTCCAACAATGAGTGTCAGCATATGAGTAAGCCAG
This sequence comes from Ascaphus truei, assembly GCA_036426205.1. Lineage (NCBI taxonomy): Eukaryota > Metazoa > Chordata > Amphibia > Anura > Ascaphidae > Ascaphus > Ascaphus truei. The sequence continues at coordinate 60,215 of WSYH01000990.1, read as the reverse complement.
ACATCCATTAAACGTTAATAATCTGCTATTTTTCAGGTAAACACGGGGGCATCGTAACACTAAGCACCTTTGAAGATACGCACTGCAGATATCGATACATTAAAAGGTTTTTAACGAAGCGTTAAAAAAATGTACGGTCCTCTGTGAATCTACCCCCATGTATTGTACATTATGGGAAATGGATGTATAATAAATAATTAAAATATAATCATATACTTTTAATTAATTAGAAATTAACATGCAAGGGAAACTCCATCTAATAAAAATATATCTACAGGTAGATTGCATTTTAATCCCTGCTGCCTTTCTTTTGATCTTTGTAAAGTAAATCTGCTGTCATCAGGCAGATAAGACACCTTCTAACACCGGAAGATGGCCCATTCAAGTGAATGAGATGTAAAGTGTTTTCCAGTGTCTTATGGAATAGAACTGCTTAGTAATTATGGTCTCAAAACCCAATGGGAGGTTCCTATCTAAACAGGAATTTGGAAGCTAAAAGTTACACACATTGTGTGTTTGCTTGAGCATCCATGCCCAGAATATCTATGGTTTCAGCGCTGTGTGATGTTCTAGAAGGTACTGTATCTGATACGAATGAGTTTAGTAGGGCCTGAAAATAATAGAAAGACAGTTACAGTATTCCTCCTCCCTAAGTGTACTTCGGAGAACTCACGATTTCACATTCTCTCGTTCTCTCGTTCCTGACACAGCTGTTACTGTACATATCTGTCTGAATTATGTTTCCACCCACGTCCCTACAGCCATACAAGGAAAGGATATTCAGCTCCCAGTGTGTTAATGCTACAGCGGAATAAGGTAATTTATTGGAGATATACTGTACATAAGAGAAAATCCATACAGAGTGTCAAGGAAAAAGTTTCTCCTATTGCTCCATATAACCATTTCCTATAACTCGTCCTATTGCTCCAAATACCTGCTCCCTATAACTCCTCCTATTGCTCCATATAACCGCTCCCTATAACTCCTCATAGTTCTCTACATAACTGTTGTCTTTAAAAAAAAATTCAAAAAATCCTTATGGCAGATTTATGTAACAAAGCCCACACATTTTCAACCAATATTTCTCTGACATAAAAAACTGCTATAGGATGGGTTTGAGACGAGAAAAGAAGAAGATTATGTCAAGGAACCATCTAGGAGTTTAATTAACATTATTGCAGATGAAAAAAATTACACAGGGATCAATGAAATCCTTAATCCAGATTAGGAGAGGAACAAACGGCAGAATTACAAACCAGTCCTACAACGCAGACCTAAAAATATACACTAAATTCCTGGGATTAGAGAGTATTAAGACAATTTGTTTCCATCAACCCGATTTAATTCTGGGGGGCATAAGGGCTGTAAGAGATTACAGGGTCAACCTGTACCTACCATGTGTAGGATCAAAAGGAAGTGGAATTTTTAGCAGGGTAACCCTTTGAGTGCCATCAGAATGCTGCAGCCCCTCTGTCATATCGTGACCATGTGACCCCTCGCTGAGTCAATGATGAGGTGAACGGAAGAAGAGTCATCCTATTCTTTTTCTCTGACGGTTAGAGTACGTTCAACTCTCCACAGGAGTGCAGAAGGCAATCTCCCCATGAAAACAAGCAGAAAGCCCATGACGTAGACACGTCATGGGGGTCCCTGGAGTGCCCGACCCTATGATTAGGTGCTTACGTCATGGGACCGCTGGCATGTCTGACCACATGATCCAGTGGTTATTTCATGGGGCCCATGGAGTGCCCAACTCCATAACCTGGTGGTTACTTTATGGGGCTCCTGGAGTGACCGACCCTATGATGGGGTGCTTACCTCATGGGCCCTTTGGCATGTCCGACCCCATGACGCGGAGGTTACTTCATGGAGTCCCTGGAAGGCCTAACCCCAATGACGTGGGTGTACCGACATTAGGTTCTTGGAGTGCCAGACCCCATGATGAGATGATTACTTCATGGGGCACCTGGAGTGCCGACTCCATGATACAGTGGTTACTTCATTGGGCCCCTGGAGTGCCGACCCCATGAAGCGGTTGTTACTTCATGAGGCCCTTGGAGTGCCCAACCCCATGACGTGGTGGTTAATGCATGGGGCCCCTGGAGTGTCTGACCCCATAATGCAGTGGTTACTCCATGTGGCCCCTAGAATGTCTGACCCTGTGATGTTTTGGTTAATTATTGGGGCCCCTGGAATGCCGACCACATGACACAGTGGTTATTTCATGGGGCCACTGGAGTGCCCAACCCCTTGACGAAGTGGTTACTTCTTGGGGCATCTGGAATGCCTTACCCGCTGATTCAGTGGTTACTTCATGATGCCCCTGAAGTGCCTAACCCCATGGCACTGTGGTTACTTTATGGGACACCTGGAGTGCCCGACCCCGTAATGCACTGGTTACTTCATGGGGTCCCTGGAGTGTCCATCCCCATGATACAGTGGTTATTTTATTGGGTCCCTGGAGTGCCTGACCCCATGATGCAGTGGTTAATTCATGGGGCGCTGGAGTGCCCAACCTCATAACAAGGTGGTTACTTCATGGGGCATCTGGAGTGCTGACCCCATGACGCAGTGGTTACTCCACTGGGCCCCTGCAGTGTTTGACCCCATGAAGCAGTGGTTAATTAATGAGGCCCCTGGAGTGCCCAACTCCACAATGTGGTGTTTAATGCATGGGGCCCCTGCAGAGCCCAGCCCCATGATGCAGGGGTAATTTCATAGGGCCCCTGGATGCATGACACCATGATGCAGTGGTTACTTCATGGGGCCCTGGAGGGCCCAACCCCATAACGAGTTGGTTACTTTCTGGGGCATCTTGAGTGCCCGATCCCATGATGCAGTGGTTACTTCATGGGTCCCCTGGAGTGCCCAACCCCATGGTGCTGTGGTTACTTTATGGGACACCTGGAGAGTCTGACCCCGTGACACACTGGTTACTTCATGGGACAACTGGAGTGCCTGACCCCATGATGCAGTAGTTACTTCTTGGGGTCCCTGGAGTGCCAGAGTCAATAATGCAGAGGGTACTTCATGGGATACCTCCAGTGCCAGGGTACTTCACGGGATACCTCCAGTGCCAGACCCCATGATGCGGTTGTTACATCATGGGTCCCCTTGAGTGCCCAACCAGATTATACAGTGGTTATTTCATGGGGCCCCTGGAGTGCTCCACCTCATGATGTGGTGGTTAATTAAAGGGACCCCCCGAGTGCCCAAACCCATGATGCGGTGGTTACTTTATGGGACACATGGAGTGCCTGACCCCATGGTGCAGTGGTTACTTCTTGGGGTCCCTGGAGTACCCGAGTCATAATGCGGTGTGTACTTCATGGGGCCCCTGGAGTGCCCAAACTGTGGTGCAGTGGTTAATTCATGGGGCCCCTGGAGTGCCCTACCCCATGGTGCAGTGGTTAATTCATGGGGCCCACTGGAGTGCCCGACCCCATGACACATTGGTTGCTTCATGAGGCCCCTGGAGTACCCAAACCCATGATGTGGTGGCTACTTCATGGGACCTCTGCAGTGCCCAATCCCATGACACAGTGGTTACTTCATGGGGCCCCTGGAGTGCCCGATCCCATGACACAGTGGTTACTTCATGGGGCCCCTGGATTGCCTGACCCCATGACACTGGTTACTTCATGGGGCATCTCAAGGGTAAATCTAGGAGGATTAATACATTGGAAAATCAATGTGCTGGTATTTTGATACCATCTTTTTCAACATTTATCCTAAACGTTTGCAAAAAATTTTTGTGGTCCGGGGATCTTTAAAAAAAAGTAGTGTTCTTGTCTAAAAATTCCTATAAACTTTTAATAAACTACGTTGTTCAGAAAGATGTAAGCAATATTAATACTGTAAAAAATACAAATGTATCTATTTATTGAAAAACAGATATCTATGATAAATTCCCCTTTCTTTAAACAGATAAATACATAAAGGCAGTGGTACTGTGGGTGTATAAATAAACAAGTAGTCGTACCGGGAGTTTGTAAATACAATATATTGAGCCTCTGGTATTGAGATGTAGAACGGCTGTTGTTTTTGCATAATTAACGAGTTAACCGCGTCCGTTCCAGTTTTATGTAATCATAATTTAACGGAGATTTGTGAATCTGGCTATGGATCCCTGATACACATCAAATGTCCACCTATGTATCCACAAACTGTGCACTGATAATTGTAACATGCGTATAATATTGTGTGTTAAAAGCATGAGAGCAGCTGTCATGACGCAGAACAGACGGCAGATTAAAGGATTGGATGTGTACGTTGACGATGTTTCCTAAAGCTTATCTCTTATGTATCAAAAAGCCTCATATAGATGCCTGGGAACCATGCACTGATACAGTAGGTTAGATTTAGATACATAAATCTTTATTAAAACGTGTATATACACACACGTAAACAAAGAAGCCCCAATGCTCATCCAATAAGGCAAATTATTTAGTTAATTTCTATATGTTTTCTTATAAATATGGGTCATTTAGTACAATCTTTTGGCCAAAACATGTTAATACAGCAACCAACCACATCAAAACAAACCCTATACGCAGGTACCTACACTACCAATTTTATACTGTGTCCTTTGTATTTCCTTCACTACATAAAAAAGGAAACAGAAACATCTATAGTCCATAGTGAGTGTGTGTTGGTGTGTGTTGTGTGTGTATGTATATATAATATATATATATATATAATTTATACTCCTCTTCTCTCTCTCCTCTCGCTCTCTCATCTCTCTCTCGTTCTCTCTCTCTCTTCCGCTCGGCCCTGTGGTTTCTGTCTCACTGGCCCTCTCCTGTCTCTTCTCTCCCCCTTCCTCCCCTCTCTCGCTTTTCTCCGCGTTCTTCTCGCTTAATGTTATGTAGTTTGTCAATGAATTTTGAATCTGTGTGTGTGTGGTGTGTGTGTGTGTGTGTGTGTGTGTGTGTGTGTGTGTGTGTATGTGTGTATATATATATGGGGATATCAGCATGACAGGCATCTGAGGTAGTGTGCTTAGAGTCCTACTTATATCCAGCGCAGCGCCTCCACCTTATCAGGATCTCTGCGTCCGCAGGAAGATGTAACTGATGAGGACCTCCTCTGTGGTGCCTCCTCCTGTGCAAGAACTTCACTCCCACACAGCAAGGGTTTGGTGAACTTGGGCATCTTTTTTTTTTTTCTGTTTGCAATCTTTACTTTTGTCTATTTTTATTTCCAAACATTTTTATTAGGCATTGATACGGAACATTACAGACATCTCAGAATGATCATAATCTAACAGCATAATAAGTTTTTTTTTTTTTTAATGTTTTTGGTCGACAGGGGGAGGGTGGAGAGGGGAGGGGACACTGACTGACCACACTGGCGTGTGGTTGACCTACAGGGTCGCGCAGTAATCCCTAGGAACAAGGAAAAGATAGAAAAAGGAATAGTATAAAACCTTTTATTAAAATCTATCTAAAAAACGATTAGTAGTCAACTCACATGCTGTGAATGAAAAACAGGCAGTTAAGAGTTTCAATTGAGTCTCTCACACTCATAGAACGCCAGTTCTCTGCACTGCTGTGTGCGGCCACTTCCACGTCACGTGCTCCGGCTCCAACTCTCGCGAGACGCTGTCTCCCACTGTAGTTAGTGCGCTGGTTTCACTCCGTTGTGAAGGATCTATCCACAGCGCGTCTCCAACTGCTCTGCCAGTGCGTTTGCCCTACGCGTTTCTCCACTTGGGCTTCGTCAGGGGCTAATGTCCTTAACCTCTCTCTACCCTGGATATATATACCCTACTCTCGTGACTGATTGGATAATTAAAAAATCTAAAAATCAACCAATTGCACCATTTGGATTATCAAGCAGATATGTAAGTAGCGTTGGAGGACCCACTGCACACCTGTCCCTACGCGTTTCATCAGATAAACTGACTGCTTACATATCTGCTTGATAATCCAAACCCGTTTGGTATTCACATCTACCGTGTGACGTCATTTGCTGTCCCGCCACATCTATCGTCCCCGGAGGGAACCAAAGATCATCTGTTGGTGTGTGACCGGGGAGAGGAGTTGCGGAGAGCCTGATATCGTGAGTTCCTGCTGGCGGTGAACAACGAGGGCAAGATCTGACCGAGTGGAGCCACGGAGCAGTATAGCAGTAAAGCGGCGGTTGCTGATCCTCTGGAGCATGAGTATTATCTCATAATATGCTTTTAAATATTCTATGTTTGTGAGTTCATTTTATGAGCCTTTTTGGGAAATGAAATATATTTTTTGCACAGTAATGCACTAGGAATCGGCGCTTTTTTTCTTCTTTTTTTCTATGCAGGTGGAGACGGAGGTCGTTGTACCCTCGTTAAGAAGCTGCCTGTTTCCTGATAGTGCTTGGTTTTATTCCCCTTCATTGGACATTGTTTTTTTGGACTCCAAAGGACTATTTGCATTGTATATTCATAGGAGGTTCCACAGCACCATATATGTATTAATTCATGTACTATGGTTTAGATATCATTGATTATGCTATGTTAGTTTTATTATCATTTAATATATTTACGGTATTCACATTAATATATATATATATTTTTTATATTTTTTAGTAATTTGTCTCAATTATTCTCTGACATCTTCACACAAGCGCAGATCTTCATTGTATATATATATATATATATATATATATATATATATATATATATATATATATATATATATATACACACACTGTATGTATACACACACCGATAGATATGCATAGATACATACACACACACAGATATGCAAATATATACATACAGTGCATGTTCTGTCATAGTGAAAATTTTACTGTCATTCGGGTACTTTGCTTCTACGTGGGACTGACCATTGAAAGTTGCTGCGTTTCCAATAATCTATAGTTGTGCCCTGTCTCCCTCGCCCCATCCTGGTCGCCGTGGAGATACCAGCTTGCGGTTTGGCACCGCGCCTTGGTACACAGTGTCTGGCACTTCACCCCCCACTAAGACAGGAAGCTAAGCTTTGTTTTCAAATCGATCTCAAAGTAAAGAACATGATGTGCTCAGAATGCTCAGAAGTGGAAACTGCTAACACCCGGCGAAAACCTTTCTGCGCTCCGTACAGAGAGAATGCATTCAGGAACTAACGCTGCCAGAGCAAAACAATAAGATGCAAAGCAATATAATAACATGCAGAGTGATATAATAACACAGCGCGATATACTGTAATAACATTAGTACAGTATATCACACTGTGTTATAGATCACTTCTGCATGTAAGTTGATATCTGCTTCATGTTATTACGTATATCGCCTGTGTTTATATATCACTCTAGTGCATGTAATTATATCACTCTCGCATGTTATTACATATATCGCGCTGTGTTTGTATTATATCACTCTGCATGTAAATTATATCACCTTCCATGGTTTATTTACCAGTATAATCAGCCTGTGTTATTATATCACTCTGCATGTAATTAATCACTCTGCATGTTTATATCTCTGTATCAGTTAAGATCGCGCTGTGTATTATTATAACTATGCAGTAATTATATCACGCTGCCTGTTATTACAGTATATACGCGGGTTTATTCTATCACTCTGAGTAACTTTATCAACTCTCATGGTATTTACAGTATATCTCACTGTGTTACACGTCAATATTTTCACTCGCATGTATTATATCCACTCTCCATGTTATTATCATGTATATCGCCGTGTGTTATTATAAACTCTGCATGTAATTATATCACGTCCTGGTATTACAGCATATCCGCGCTGTGTTTTATATTACAATCCTCAGCCAATGTTAATATATACTCTCGCCCATGTTATTACAGTATATCCGCTTGTGTTTTATATCACTCTGAATTTGCTTAATTATATCACTCTGCCATGTTATTCAAGTATAATCGCGCTGGTTTATTAGTCCACTCTGACATGTATTCTACACTCTCCATGGTATTATAGCGTATAGTCCGCGCTGTGTTAGTTTATATCACTCTGCATGGTTATTATATCATCTCTCCATGTTATTACAGTAAATAGTTCGACGCTGTGTATATATACTGCATTAATTATACTCTCCGTTACAGTTATTGCGGATATATACTTCCATGTATTATCTCCAGCATATCTCGCGTGTGTGGTGTTCATTAAGAGTCACTCTGCATGTAATTAGGTTCACTCTCACATGTTATGTACAGTATATCGCTGCTGGTGTTTATTACACTCCATGATTATCTACACCTTCAATGTAATTTACATCATTATCGACATGTAATAAATCGTCATGTGATTATAATCACTCTCATGTATTCATATATCCGTGTATATATCACTCTCATGTTATTATCACGCTTTAAAGTATACGCACGTGTGTTATTTATATCACCTGCATGTAATTATACATCTCCCATGTTATTACAGTTATATCGCACTGTGTTTTTATATCACTCTGCATGTTAATTAATATCACTCTCCATGTTATTACAGTATATCGCATGTTTATATCACTCTGCATGTATTATATATCACTCTCCATGTTATTACAGTATACGCATGTGTTATTATATCACTCTGCATGTAATTATATCACTATCCATGTTATTACAGTTAGTCGCACTGTGTTTATATCACTCTATCTGTAATTATCGACTCTCCATGTTATTATCAGTATATCGCACTGTGTTGTTTATATCACTCTGCAGTGTATTATATCACTCTCCATGTATTACAGTATATCGCGCTGTGTTATTTATATCACTCTGCATGTAATTATATCACTCTCCATGTTTATTACGTGTCATCAGCTGCCTGTGTTAATTATATCACTCTGCATGTATTTATAATTCACTTGCATGTATTACAGTAGTATCAGCGCTGTGTATTATATCACTCTGCATGTTATTATATCACTTCTGCATGTTATTATCATCACTCTCTCTCTGTTATTACAGTATATCGCGCTGGTGTTCGTATATCACTCTGCATGTAATTATATCACTCTCCATGTTTTACAGTATATATCGCACTGTGTTATTATATCACTGCATGTAATTATATCATATCACTCTCCATGTTATACAGTATATCGCGCTGTGTATTATATCACTCTGCATGTATTATATCACTCTCCATGTTATTACAGTATATCGCGCTGTGTTATTATATCACTCTGCATGTAATTATCATCACTCCCTGCTTCCATGTTACTTACGTATATCGCGCTGTGTTATTATATCACTCTGCATGTAATTATATCACGCTCTCATGTTATTACAGTATACTACGCGCTGTGTATATATCACTCTGCATGTAATTATATCACTCTCATGTTATTACAGTATATCGCGCTGTGTTATTATATCGACTCTTCCAATGTTTATAAATCACTCTCCTGATTATTACAGCTATATGCGCTGTGCTGTGTTTCTTATATCCGCTAGCACTCTGTTCATATGTACATTATATCACTCTCCATGTTAGTTACAGTATATCGCAGTCTGTGTTATTATATCACTCTATTCATGTGTTACAGATGGTATATGTTGCTTTGCAGTCTTATTGTTTTTTGCTACTGGCAGCGTTAGTTTCCTGAATCATTCTCTCTGTACGGTGAGCGCAAGAAAGGTTTGCGCCGGTGTTTGTTAGCAGTTTCCCTTCTGAGCATTCTGAGCACACATTGTTGCTTTACTTTGAGATCGACATTGACAACACAGCTAAGCTGTCCTGTCTTTAGTGGGGGGTGATAGTGCCAGACACTGGTACCAAGGCGCGTGCCAAACCGCAATGCTGGGTATCTACCCGCGACCATGAGTGTGGGGTCGAGGGACAGACAGAGGCACAACTATAGATTATTGGAAATCGCAGGCAACTTCAATGGTCAGTTTCCCGCGTATAAGCAAAGACCCCCCCGAATGACAGGTGAATATTTTCACTATACCAGAACATGCACTGTATATAGATCATTTGCATAATCTGTGTGTGTGTTGTCTTATGCATATCTATCGGTGTGGTAGTTACATACAGGTGTGTATATATATATATATTTATAATTTTTAATATCTAAATCCTATATATTATATATTAGATATAATATATATCATATCATTTACAAAAAATGCGGAGGATTGGTAACGCTTCCACAGACACCTAAACCTCAGGTTCTATGGGAAGCATGGTTAAACGCTGCAATGCACCTAAACCTCATTGGCTTCTTTCAAGCTCTCCCCTCCACCTACCTCCTCAAATTTCACAATAAACTGCGGGAATAATCAGGTACAGACTCATAGATATATATATATCTTTTTTCACCACGGAAACACGAAAACCACCCTCAAACAAAAACACCGGTCGCGACAGAGGAGTTAACCACCAACACCTACAAACACCTGCACCATTAATGTGGAACACACACAACTGTTCACAACACCCACCACTTTACACATACCAATGACCACCACACAGCCGGCCACCACATATCACGGTATAGGGCTCACACATCCTCTTAACACTCTCGAACATTCAATGCTTTAACTATTGGACATAGCCACTCATTCCATGTATAAGACAACCTCCTCAACTGGTCGAGGGGCTTGAGGGAGGGACACAAAAACAACCTCCACGCGAAAAAAAAGAGCGACGGCACACGGAGGAAAAAGAAGGGGGGGAAAGTATGAAAAAAAAAAAAGAAAGAAGGACAGAAAGCCAAAAAAGGAAAGCGAAAAAGGCCAAAAAACTATCCGTCCACAGATGGCCCCCCCTATCCACCACCCTCCCCAAACACTCCCGTCCCACAGCATGCCCCCCCCACCCCCCCCAAACAATCCCGTCGCCCGGTCCCCCCACAAATAACTCCACGTACCCCCACAAACACCCCATACCTCAGTTCAGGGCCCGAAGAAAACAGATCTTGAGAAAAGGGTGAGATGAGAAAAAAAAGACAAGGAACACAAAATCCAAAAAAAGAAACACAAAAGGACAAGTCGAAATAGAAATGAGAAAGAATCGGGAAAAAACAAAAACCAAAAAACAACTAAACAACAACAAAAAAGTCAAGGAGATTAAGGAGGGGAACAACCAAAAACCAAAAACAACCCAAACAATTCCCCAGGTTCGGCTACGGATGCCACCCAACAACACAAAAACACAAAAAAACATACCGCGCTCGGATTGCCCACCACCCAAACACTCCCGTCGCCCCGGATGACCCAAACTTCCATCCGGATGCCCCCCCAAACAACTCCCGTCCACAGACGTTACAAGCCCCCACCCCAAACACTCCAGTCGCACGGATGCCACCCCCCACCGTCGCCCGGATATGCCCCCCCACAAATAACTCCCGTACACCAAACACCCCACAAACCCTCTCTCACTACCTAACGTTGTAGGGCCCGCATCCCAAGCGGCACGTGCGAGCGCCAACATACATCCGTCCCGGATGTACCCCCCCACAACACACAAAACTTCCGTCGCATACGGATGCCCCCCCCACCCCCCCCAAACACTCCCCGTCCCGGATATTTGCACCCCCCAAACACTCCATCGAGCCCACGGATGATGCCCCCAAAATCCAAAGTCTGAGCACGGATGCAAACCCACCCCACACCCCAACTAAACCCACACACACCACCCCACAACAACACTCCCGTCGCCCGGATGCCCCCCCAACCACTCCCGTGCCCGGATGCCCCCCCAACCACTCCCATCGCCCGGATGCCCCCACCACAAATAACTCCCGTACACCACAACACCCCCCCAACCCTCTCCTTCACTACCTCCGTTCAGGGCCCTCATCCAAGCGCGACGTGGAGCGCCAACAATAATACACACCAACCCAGCACAACATACCACAAACTCCCGCACCACACAATAAAAATCCCGTCGCACGGATGCCCCCCCACCACCCCACTAAACACTCCCGTCCCACGGATGCCCCCCCACCACCCCCAAACACTACCCGTCCCACGGAGCCCCCTCACCACCCCCCAAACTCAGTAGCACGGATGCCCCCCCCAACACCCCGTAACGGTCGCAGGTGCCCCCCCACCACCCCCCAAACACTCCAAATCAACACAATGCCATTAAGTGTCTGGAAACACTCTTCCCCTGGAACATGAACCACGCCACCCACAAAAACCTGCCATAAACACACAACACAACCAAATCACCTCAAACATTAAATATAAAATATATTTTAACAAAAAATATTCTGCCTATTGTTAATTTCTGACACAAACCCCTACAACACACAACACCCATACCACACGCTCACAACACAGACACAGCACTACATCAACACCATCACACACACACACACCGTACCCAAACAACACCACAACCCTCCTGTGCTCATACACCACACACAAACACTATTTAACACACCCCCACAAAACACACTCAACTATGGAAACACCCTCAACTTCACCATCATACCACACACTACATACAATGACAATTACAACGTCTATGCCCCCCCACCTCAAACCACCACAACACCCTTCCAAACAAACAAACACACCACTAAAACATCTACAACAACACAACACAATACCTCCACTACCACCCACACTCACACACCCGTCGCCGTTTCCTCCAAACAACATAAATTACGCACACAATGCTAATTAGCCCCTATCTGATTTTATGAACAATATAGATCATACAAAATGAAACACCACAAAAAAAATTAAACAACAACACTCATAACACCACCACACACAACATACCACACACCCCACACTCACGTCAATACCCAAACCACACACACACTCACACATACACACTAAAAAAATAAAAACAACAACAGCACACTCAGTCATCCACCCACACCACACAAAAAATACAAACCACTAACATAACACACACTATTACCACATCACACACTCAACCCAACACCCCACACTAACTATCCACCCACACACCACACATTCAACCACACACCCACACACACACAAGCAACAATCCACCCACAACACACACATACACACACACACACCACACACAAAATACATTAAACAAACAACACTCAACACTCACTCAACACAACGACTCCTGTGTGATACACATCACACAACACTCGAGTCACACACCAACAAGCCTCCCTACCCACACAACCACTCTCACACAACCCTCCTGTGCTCATACACCACACACAACAACAACGTCAACACACCCCTACCACCCACAACAATTCCTGTACACATTATTACAAATACATTAACACAATAATTATTCACGGTAACAGCCGGGCAACGCCGGGGCTCTCAGTCATCGAGTTATATATATATATGTCATGTTATTATATCACTTGATGTAATTAATTAACTCCCGTGTTAGTACAGTTATATCGTTGCTGTGTTAATCACTCCCACGTTATTACAGTGTATCGCGCGGTATTATATCACTCTGATGTTAATTATATCACTCTCCGTTTATTACAGTTATACCGCGTGGTGTGTGTTATTATATTACTCTCTGGTTATTACAGTATATGTGCTGTGTTATTCACTCTCCATGTTATTACAGTATATCGCGCTGTGTTATTATATAACTCTGCATGTAATTATATTCACTCTCCGGTTATCAGTTATACCGCGTGTGTTATTTATATACTCCTCTGTGTATTACAGTATATCGTGTGTGTATATCACTCTCCATGTATTACAGTATATCGGAAAAGGTGGAACTCATACGTCAGAACATCCCTCTCTGTTTCTTCTTCCCATCCTACACTCGTCCTAACTCTCCTCGCCTTCTTGAACTTTTACTGTCTAGAGGTGGATGTGTCGCTGTTGATCGCCACTTCTCCCTCTACACCAGGCCTCTCTGACCCCATTCCTCCCATCTCCTAAAAAATCTTGCCTACTATAATCCCAACGCTCACAACATTTTTTATAATCCATCCTCTGCTCTTGGACTTTCCCTCCTCCTTCAAACATCAACAGTCATACCATTACTCAAAAAACAGCAAGCTGACCCTAATGTATTTCTAACTATCATCTGTTCCCTCCTGCCTTTTGCCTCTAAACTCCTTGAAACGTCTTTGTATTCTCTCGCTGCTCCATTTCTCAACACCTATTCTTCCTAGACCCTCTACAATCTGGCTTCCGCACTGCTCACATCCACGGAAACAGACCTCACTAAAATAACTGACGACCCCATGCTGACCAAAAGACAGAGGTCATTACAACTCTTGCCTCATATTACTCGACCTATCTGCAGCATTTGACACCGGGACCACCTCTTCTCCTTACATTCTCCATAATTTGGTATTCGAAACCAAAGCTCATCCTGGTACACTCATACCTCTCCCATAGTACTCTTTCAGTGTCTCTTCTGCTAACCACTCTTCCTCTCTATTGATCTCTTGTTGGGTTAACCCAGGGCTCTGTCCTGGGACCTCTTCTTCCTTTTCTTCTGTACACACTTATCTAAGTGACCTAATAAACATCTTTTGGTTTAAATATCAACTATATGCTGACGACACACAAATATACTTTCACCCCTTGACATTACACCTGCTATACTAGACCAAAGTTTATGAATGTCTCTCTGCTCTATCTATCTTCCTGGATGGCCCTTCCGTCGCCTTAAACTCAACATGGACAAACAAGAGCTCCTATACTTCCTCCAAACTGGCCCTACTACCTCCTTTCCACATTACTGTTGGAACTAACGATCATCCACCCCAGTAGCCCAAGCACGCGGCCTAGGGGTCACACTCGACCTCTCTCTCACATTCGCCCCTCACATCAAAAACATTTCTAAACTTGTCGCTTTTTCCTCGCAAATATAACAAAGATACGCCCTTTCCTCTGTTGCTCGACTGCTAAACTCTGACTCAGGCCCCCATTCCTCTCCCGTCTTGATTACTCTACCTCCTGCTGTCCGGCCTTCCTGCCTCTACATGTCTCCCCTACAACCTATCCTAAATGCTGCTGCAGAATCACTCTAATCTTTCGTAGATCTGTACTCAGCATCTCCCCTCCCTGAAATCCCTCTCATGGGCTTCCAATCAATACCGCATCTACCACTCCATCTTTCTCTCACTTTTAAAGCTTTACCACTCTTCTGCCCTCTTACATCTCAGCCTAATTTCTCGCTATGCACCACCTTGACTCTGCGTTCTGCTCAGGATGTCTTTTTCTTTCTACCCCCTTGTACTAAAGCCCTCTCCCGCCTTAAGACATTTTCACTGACTGCCCCCACACTCTGGAATGCCTTCCCCTCAGTACCCGACTAGTACCCTCTCTATCCACCTTTAAGACCCACCTTAAGACACACTTGCTTAAAGAAGCATACGGAATAGCTTGAAACATTCGAACACATGATACATAAAGCGTGGCCCCTGCAGACGCACTTACCAGAACTCCCTCCTACTGTCTCTGTACGTTCTCCCTACCTACAATAGATTGTAAGCTCACTCGGGGCATGGGACTCCTTCCTGAATGTAATGTTGTGTCTAAAGCACTTTCTTCTCCCATGATGCTGTTCATTTATATTAGTCTGCTATGTTATTCGATATACCACATGTATTTATACTGACTTAATGAAGCGCTATGCTACATTAAATGGCGCTATATAAATAAAGACATCAAATACAATACAAACACTATCGCGCTGTTTTGTTATTATATCACTCTATGTAATCACTCTCCTGTCGTGTTTACAGTTATACCGCGTGTGTTATTTATATACTCTCGGGTTATGAACAGTGTATATGTGCTGTGTTTATCCCTTTCCATGTTATTACAGTATATCGCGCTTGTTATATCACTATCCATGTTATTCAGTGGTATCGCGTGTTAAATCACTATCCATGTCTATATTTACAGTGTATCCGAGTGTTATTGTTATTATATCACTCTGCATGTTATTATAATACACTATATCCATGTTATTTACACGTGTACCTACTCTGTTATATTCCAATATCCATGTCGACTAGTATTCGCACTGTTGTTTTATATCATCTGCATGTTTATATATCACCTCCAATGTGTATTACAGTATATCGCGCTGTGTTATTATAATCACTCTGCATGTAATTATATCACTCTCCATGTATTACAGTATATCACACTGTGTTATTATATCACTCTGCCAGTAATTATATCACTCTACCATGTTATTACAGTAATCGCGCTGTGCTAGTATATCACTCTGAATGTAATTATATCACTCTGCATGTTATTATATCATCTCCATGTTATTACAGTATAGCGACGCGTGTGGGTATAGTAGTCATCTGCTGCTAACTGTTTATCCCGATCTAGCCAATTCCTCTGCGTCGTTCTCTTGACTTATCTCCCCTTCTACCTTTTAATACCTCATCCTGTGTTTAATCTATCTCCCTCCTGCTTCTGTTAATTAATCACTGCTGCGTGTTATTAAGTATAATCCGATGTGTATTATATCACTCTGATGTGTAATTATATCACTCTCCAGTTATTTATTTACAGTATTATCGCGCTGTGTTATTATATCACTCTGCATGTAATTAGCTCACTGGCATGAATTATATCACTCGCGCATATTTATTACGTATATCGCGCTGTGTTATTATAATCACTCTGCATGTAATATATCACTCTGCTTCATGTTATTACAGTATATAACGCCTGTGTTATATATCATCTCTGCATGTAATTATATCACTCTGCATGTTATTACAGTATATCGCGCTGTGTTGTGTTATATATCACTCTGCATGTAATTATATCCACCTTGCATGTTATTACCAGTATATCGCCTGTGTTATTATATCACTCTGCATGTAATTAATCACTCTGCAGTTATTCAGGTTATCGCCTGTGTTATTATTATAACTATGCATGTAATTATATCACTCTGCCTGTTATTACAGTATATATCGCGGTGTTTATTATATCACTCTGCATGTAATTATATCACTCTCATGGTATTTACAGTATATCCACTGTGTTATAATATCGCTGCAATTAATTTATCACTCTGCATGTATTATATCCACTCTCTGTTATTACAGTATATCGCACGTGTGTTATTATAATCACTCTGCATGTAATTATATCACCTCTGAGTTATTACAGATATACGCGCTGTGTTTTAATCAATACTGCACATGTTATATATACTCTGCATGTTTATTACAGTATACGCTGTGTTTTATATCACTCTATGTTTATTAATTATATCACTCTGCATGTTATGTCACAGTATAATTCGCGCTGGTTATTAATCACTCTGCATGTATATCATCACTCTCCATGTTATTACATATACCGCGCTGTGTTATTATATCACTCTGATGTTATTATATCACTCTCCATGTTATTACAGTATATTCGCGCTGTAGTTATTATATCACTCTGCATGTATATCTATATACTCTCCATGTTATTACAGTTATTCGCGCTTGCGTGTGACTACTATATATCAGCTTCACTGCACGATGTAATTAATCACTCTCAGTTATAATCATTCCCCATGTTATTACAGCGCTGTGAAATCGCCTGCGTTTATTATATCACTCTCATGTATTATATCACTCTCAATGTATTACAGTATATCGCGACTGTGTTTATATACTACTCTGCATGTATTATATACTTCATGTTTTACAATTATGCGCTGTGTTTTTAATCTATGATTATATCACTCTCCATGTATTACAGTATATCGCGGACTGGTTATTAATATCACTCTGCATGTAATATATCACTCTCCATGTTATAAGTATATCGCACGTGTTATTATATCACTCTGCATGTATTATACATACTCCCATGTTATTACAGTATAGTCGCACTGTGTTTTTATATCACTGCATGTTAATGTATATCACTCATCATATGTTACTTTTCCATCTACCAGTATATCGCATGTGTTTTTATATCACTCTGCATGTAATTAATCACTCCCATGTTATTACGAAATAGTCACTGTTTATTAATCACCTAAGTGTAATTATATCACTTCCATGTTTATTAGCAGTATATGCAGCGCTGTGTTATTATATCACTCTGCATGTTATTATATCACTTGACTCATGTTATTACATCGTCATGAGTATATCGCCTGTGTGTTGTATATCACTCTGCATGTTATTATATCACTGCTCCATGTATTACAGTTATATCGCACTGTTGTTATTATATCACTCTTCATGTAATTATATCAACTCTCCATGTTATTACAGTATATCGCACTGTGTTATTATATCACTCTGCATGTAATTATATTCACTCTCCATGTATTTACAGTGTATCGCGCTGTGTTATTATATCACTCTGCATGGTAATTATATCACTCTGCAGTATTACAGTTTTGTATATCGCGCTGTGTCATTTATATCTGCATGTTATTATATCACTCTCATGTATTATATCACATCCTGTTATTACAGTATATCGCGGCTGTGATTGTTATATATCACTCTGCATGTAATTAATCACTCTCCATGTATTTACAGTAATATATCGCCTGTGTTATTATATCACTCTTCAATGTATATCATCTCCTGTTATTACAGAGTATATCGCGCTGTGTTCTTTTGATATATACACTCTGCATGTAATTATATCCACTCTCCATGGTTATTACAGTATATCGCGCTGTGTTATTATTCACTCTTGGCATGTAATTATTATCACTTCTCCATGTATTTACAGTATACCGCGCGTGTGTGCTATTATAATAACTTGCATGTAATTGTATATTCACTCTTACATGTTTTAACAGTAATCGGCTGTGTATATATCACTCTGCATGTAATTATATCACTCTCAATGTTATTACAGTATATCGCGCTGTCACGTGATTATATCAAGCTGCAGTAAGATATCCACTCTCCATGTGAGTGAAGGAGAGAGAGGCAGGGGGTGTGAGGTCTCTACTTCTAGTATTCTTTTTTGTTCTTCCCCTACTCTTCACCGGTGGTGTGCCTGATCGCTCTCTCTCTCTTGCTTCCCCCCTTACTAACCTACCCATATCCGACACCCTTCCTAGATTCCATTGTTTGTCCGCCCACCTCCACGACTCATCGTCACATGCGGCCCCTCCTAATTTTAGTGCTCCGCCTTTTCCTTCTCTTTGTCCCTTTTTTGCTCTCGTTACCCGACCGCCACAGTTCACTCATCTTTCTCCACTTCGGCCCGGCGTTCTACCCTCTTTTACTTTATCTCTTGTATATCTATGAACTCGCTTTGTTTTGTTTACCCTTCCGAATTCTTTAATTCTCAGAAATTTATCTACGGCCCGACTTGCCTACTTCGATTGGGTTCCCTGCTTCTTGTCAGCCTCTTACAGTCCTCATCCCCGCCATCGTGTAGCCATCGTCGGGTCATTTTCCTTATCAACTCTGAATGTAATTATATCACTCTCCAACATGGAGAGTGATATAATTACATGCAGAGTGATATAATAACACAGTGCGATATACTGTAATAACATGGAGAGTGATATAATTACATGCAGAGTGATATAATAACACACCGCGATATACTGTAATAACATGGAGAGTGATATAATAACATGCAGAGTGATATAATAACATGCAGAGTGATATAATAACACAGCGCGATACACTGTAATAACATGCAGAGTGATATAATAACATGCAGAGTGATATAATAACACAGCGCGATACACTGTAATAACATGGAGAGTGATATAATTACATGCAGAGTGATATAATAACACAGCGCGATATACTGTAATAACATGGAGAGTGATATAATAACATGCAGAGTGATATAATTACATGCAGAGTGATATAATAGCACAGCGCGATATACTGTAATAACATGGAGAGTGATATAATTACATGCAGAGTGATATAATAACACAGTGTGATATACTGTAATAACATGGAGAGTGATATAATTACATGCAGAGTGATATAATAACACAGCGCGATATACTGTAATAACATGGAGAGTGATATAATAACATGCAGAGTGATATAATAACACAGTGCGATATACTGTAATAACATGGATAGTGATATAACAGCGTGGTACACTGTAATAACATGGATAGTGATATAATAACATGCAGAGTGATATAATAACAGCGCGATACACTGTAATAACATGGATAGTGATATAACAGCGCGATACACTGTAATAACATGGATAGTGATATAACAGCGCGATATACTGTAATAACATGGATAGTGATATAACACAGCACGATATACTGTAATAACACAGAGAGTAATATAATAACACACGCGGTATACTGTAATAACACAGAGAGTGATATAATTACATGCAGAGTGATATAATAACACAGCGCGATATTGTATTGTATTGTATGTCTTTATTTATATAGCGCCATTAATGTACATAGCGCTTCACAGTAGTAATACATGTGGTAATCGAATAAATAACAGATAATATAAATAACAGATCATGGGAATAAGTGCTTTAGACAAACATAACATTAAGGAAGAGGAGTCCCTGCCCCGAGGAGCTTACAATCTAATTGGTAGGTAGGGAGAACGTACAGAGACAGTAGGAGGGAGTTCTGGTAAGTGCGTCTGCAGGGGGCCAAGCTTTATGTATCATGTGTTCAGAATGTTCACAGTGCTATTCGTATGCTTCTTTAAGCAAGTGTGTCTTAAGGTGGGTCTTAAAGGTGGATAGAGAGGGTACTAGTCGGGTACTGAGGGGAAGGGCATTCCAGAGGTGT
Source organism: Ascaphus truei (assembly GCA_036426205.1). Lineage (NCBI taxonomy): Eukaryota > Metazoa > Chordata > Amphibia > Anura > Ascaphidae > Ascaphus > Ascaphus truei. The sequence continues at coordinate 39,571 of WSYH01000990.1, read as the reverse complement.
GGGGCAGTCAGTGAAAAAGGTTTAAGGCGGGAGAGGGCTTTAGATACAAAGGGGGTAGAAAGAAGACATCCTTGAGCAGAACGCAAGAGTCAAGGTGGTGCATAGCGAGAAATTAGGGCTGAGATGTAAGGAGGGGCAGAAGAGTGTAAAGCTTTAAAAGTGAGGAGAAGAATGGAGTGTGAGATGCGGGATTTGATTGGAAGCCAGGAGAGGGATTTCAGGAGGGGAGATGCTGAGACAGATCTACGAAAGAGTAGAGTGATTCTGGCAGCAGCATTTAGGATAGATTGTAGGGGAGACAGGTGAGAGGCAGGAAGGCCGGACAGCAGGAGGTTAGAGTAATCAAGACGGGAGAGAATGAGGGCCTGAGTCAGAGTTTTAGCAGTCGAGCAACAGAGGAAAGGGCGTATCTTTGTTATATTGCGGAGGAAAAAGCGACAAGTTTTAGAAATGTTTTGAATGTGAGGGGCGAATGTGAGAGAGGAGTCGAGTGTGACCCCTAGGCAGCGTGCTTGGGCTACTGGGTGGATGATCGTAGTTCCAACAGTAATGTGGAAGGAGGTAGTAGGGCCAGGTTTGGGAGGAAGTATGAGGAGCTCTGTTTTTGCCATGTTGAGTTTAAGGCGACGGAGGGCCATCCAGGATGATATAGCAGAGAGACATTCATAAACTTTGGTCTGTATAGCAGGTGTAAGGTCAGGGGTTGAAAAGTATATTTGTGTGTCGTCAGCATAGAGGTGATATTTAAACCCAAAAGATGTTATTAGGTCACTTAGAGAGAGTGTGTACAGAGAAAAGAGAAGAGGTCCCAGGACAGAGCCCTGGGGTACCCCCACAGAGAGATCAATAGAGGAGGAGGAGGTGTTAGCAGAAGAGACACTGAAAGTACTATGGGAGAGGTAGGATGAGATCCAGGATAGAGCTTTGTTTCGAATACCAAGAGTATGGAGAATGTGAAGGAGAAGAGGGTGGTCCACGGTGTCAAATGCTGCAGAGAGGTCGAGTAATATGAGCAGAGTGTAATGACCTCTGTCTTTGTCAGCATGGAGGTCGTCAGTTATTTTAGTGAGGGCTGTTTCCGTGGAGTGAGCAGTGCGGAAGCCAGATTGTAGAGGGTCTAGGAGAGAATAGGTGTTGAGAAAATGGAGCAAGCGAGAGAATACAAGACGTTCAAGGAGTTTAGAGGCAAAAGGCAGGAGGGAGACAGATCGATAGTTAGAAAGACAGGTAGGGTCAAGCTTGCTGTTTTTGAGTAATGGTATGACTGTTGCATGTTTGAAGGAGGATGGAAAGGTTCCAGAGCAGAGGGAGGAGTTAAAAATGTGTGTGAGCGTTGGGATTATAGTAGGAGCAAGAGGTTTTAGGAGATGGGAGGGAATGGGGTCAAGAGGGCAAGTGGTAGAGGGAGAAGTGGCGATCAACAGCGACACATCCTCCTCTGAGACAGTGGAAAAAGAGTCAAGGAAGGCAGGAGGAGAGTTAGGAAGAGGTGTAGGATGGGAAGAAGAAACAGAGGGGATGTTCTGACGTATGGATTCCACCTTTTCCGATATACTGTAATAACATGGAGAGTGATATAACACAGCACGATATACTGTAATAACACAGAGAGTAATATAATAACACACGCGGTATACTGTAATAACACGGAGAGTGATATAATTACATGCAGAGTGATATAATAACACAGCGCGATATACTGTAATAACATGGAGAGTGATATAACACAGCACATATACTGTAATAACACAGAGAGTAATATAATAACACACGCGGTATACTGTAATAACACGGAGAGTGATATAATTACATGCAGAGTGATATAATAACAGCGCGATACACTGTAATAACGTGGAGAGTGATATAACACAGCACGATATACTGTAATAACACGGAGAGTTATATAATTACATGCAGAGTGATATAATAACATGCATATATATATATAACTAGCTGAGAGACCCGGCGTTGCCCGTGATGTGAACCGTGAATAATTATGTGTTAATGTAGTGTAATAATGTGTACAGAAATTGTTGTGGTGGTAGGGGTGTGTTGACGTGTTGTTGTGTGTGGTGTATGAGCACAGGAGGGTTGTGTGAGAGTGTTGTGTGGGTGAGGGCGTGTTGTGTGTGTGACTCGAGTGTTGTGTGATGTGTATCAGCACAGGAGTCGTGTGTGTGAGTGAGTGTTGAGTGTTGTTTTGTTTAATGTATTTTGTGTGTGTGTGTGTGTGTGTATGTGTGTTGTGGGTGATTGTTGCTTGTGTGTGTGTGTGGTGTGTGGTTGAATGTGTGGTGTGTGGGTGGATGAGTGAGTGTGGGTGTGTGGTTGAGTGTGTGTGATGTTGAATAGTGTGTGTATGTTAGTGGTTGTATTTTTTGTGTGGTGTGGGTGGATGACTGAGTGTGTGCTGGATGTGTGATTTTTGTGTGTGTGATTGAGTGTGGTGTGGGTAGTTGAGTGAGTGTGGGGTGTGTGGGTGAGTGTGGTGTGTGGGGGGTGTGAGTGTTGTTGGTGTAGTGTTGTTTTGTGGGTGGGTGTTGGTCAGTGTTGTGTGTGTATGAGATGATTATTGTTGCATAAAAGTACAGATAGGGGCTAATTAGCATTGTGTGCGTAATTTATGTTATTGGAAGGAAAAGGCGACGGGGTGTGTGAGGTGTGGTGGTAGTGGAGGTATTGTGTTGTGTTGTTGTAGATGTTTTAGTGGTGTGTTTGTGTTGTTTGGAAGGGTGTTGTGGTGTTTGAGGTGGGGGGGCATAGACGTGTAAATTGTCATTGTATGTAGTGTGTGTGGTATGATGGTGAAGTTGAGGTGTGTTTCCATAGTTGAGTGTGTTGTGGGGGTGTGTTAAATAGTTGTTGTGTGTGGTGTATGAGCACAGGAGGGTTGTGTGTTGTGTGGGTGAGGGAGTGTTGTGTGTGATTTGAGTGTTGTTTGATAGTTGTGTGTATGTGTGCGAGTGTGGTATGGGTGTTGTGTGTGTGTAGAGTGTTTGTGTCAGAAATTACACAGATGGCAGAATATTTTTTGTTAAAATATATTTTATTATTTAATGTTTGAGGTGATTTTGTGTTGTGTGTGTGTTTATGGGCAGGTTTTGGTGTGTGGCGGGTTCATGTTCCAGGGGAGAGGTGTTCCAGAGCACTTAATGTGCATTGTGTTGATTTTGGAGTGTTTGGGGGGTGGTGGGGGGGGCATCCGTGCGACGGGGGTGTTGGGGGGGGCATCCGTGCGACGGGAGTTTGGGGGGTGGTGAGGGGGCATCCGTGGGACGGGAGTGTTTGGGGGGTGGTGGGGGGGCATCCGTGGGACGGGAGTGTTTGTGGGGTGGTGGGGGGGCATCCGTGCGACGGGAGTTTATTAGTGTGGTGCTGGGAGTTATGTGTATGTGGTGCTGGGTTTGGTGTGTATGTATTGTTGGCGCTCCACGTGCGCGCTTGGGATGAGGGCCCTGAACGGAGGTAGTGAGAGAGGGTTTGTGGGGTGTTGTGGTGTACGGGAGTTATTTGTGGTGGGGCATCCGGGCGATGGGAGTGGTTGGGGCAATTCCGGAGGTTAGGGAGCGGGGCTCGAGGGAAGGGGCGACTTGATTGTTGTTGGTTCGCTCCTTTCTCGGACTTGTCTTGTGTTTGTGTTTGTTTTGTTTTGTTTTTTTCCTCCTATTCTGCGTACTCGCTTGGTCTTAGTTTTTTATAGTTACGGCAATCCTTGTCGACGTGAGTGTGGGTTTGGGGGGGGCATCCGTGGGACGGGAGTGTTTGGGGGGGTGGGGGGGGCATCCGTGCGACGGGAGTGTTTGGGGGGGGGGGCATCCGTGGGACGGGAGGTAGTGTTGGCGCTCCACGTGCGCGCTTGGGATGCGGGCCCTGAACGGAGGTAGTGAGAGAGGGTTGTGGGGTTGTTGTGGTGTACGGGAGTTATTTGTGGGGGCATCCGGCGACGGGTGGGGGGGGCATCCTCGACTGGAGTGTTTGGGTGGGGAATCTGGCGGGATTGTGGACGGGGCGAAGGGTGTTTGGGGGGGCATCGGGCGACGGGAGTGTTTGGGGTGGGTGCATCCGGGCGACGGATTGGTGTTTTGGTGGTGGATGTGGGTGTTTGGGGTGTGGGGGTCATTCCGGGCGACGGGAGTGTTGGGGGGGGGTGGGGGGGCATCCCCGGGGCGACGGGAGTTTATTAGTGGTGTGTGCTGGTTTGGTGTGTATGGTGTGGCGCGTCAACCGTGCGCGACTTGGGGTGCGGGCCTGAACGGAGGTAGTGGGTAGTTGTGGTGTACGTGGAGTTATTTGTGGGGGGGGCATCCGGCGACGGGAGTGTTTGGGGGGGGTGGGGGGCATCTGTGGGACGGGATTGTGTGGGAGGGGGTGGGGGTGGGGGGGGGCATCGTGGGACGGGAGTTGTTTGGGGGGGTGGGGGGGCGGTATGCAGGAGGTTTTGTTGTGAATTGAAACACGGATGTGGCACCAGGGTGAAGGCGAGATGTGTGGTCCGTGTGAGGTGGTTTTGTGGTGCATAAAGCAGACATGTGAGGAGGTACTTATTAGAATGGAATGAGTGCTATGTCAATAGTGAAGCATTGATGTTGCAGGAGGTTAATGGTGATGTGTGGCGGCCCTACAGGGAGTGTGTGGCGTGCTTTTCGTGGTGTCAATTGGTAGGGGGGGGGGGGTTGTGAAACAGTGGGGGTGTTTCATGATGTGCGTTGTGTGGATGTGGGGTGAGTGCGGTGTTGTTTGAGGGTGGGTAGTGTTTGCAGTGGTGAAAAGAATATATATATAGCTAAGAGTCTTACCTGATTCCGCAGTTGTTGTGGTTGAGAGGTGAGAGCTGTGAGATGGTGCTGTGAAGCGACAATGACGAGGTTTAGGTGCTGTGAAGCGTTACCAAATCTCCCAGAGAACTGAGGTTTAGGTGTGCTGTGAGTGATAGCGTGTTCAATCTCCCAAGAACTGGTTGTGCTGTGACGTTACCAAATCTCCAAGAACTGAGGTTTAGGTGCTGTGAGCGTTAACCAAATCTCCCAGAGACTGAGGTTTAGGGTGCTGTGAAGCGTTACCAAATCTCCAGAGAACTGAGTTGTTAGGTGCTGTGAAGCGTTACCAATCTCCAGAGGACTGGTTGAGCTGACATCTCCCAGAGAACTGAGGGGATTTTTATTGGTTGCTGACGTCCCAGCTCAAGCAGGTAGTGGGAGCTCTCAAAGTCATGAGGGCTGAGGAGAGCGGGGCAGTGTGTGTGGTGTGTGTTTGTGTTGGGCGCGGCCAATCTGAGAGGTGCGGGGGCGGTTGTGGGGCCAAGTGAGCAATCTCTTTGGGCTGAGTCAGGTGGTGTGAGGTGTGCGGGGGGGGAGTGGTGCGGGGCTGCAAGGGACAATGTCATTGGCCTGGGACAGTCCATTGATTGCCGCTAGGGACACAGGGATGGGAAAGGACAAACAGGGAGACACATCCTAGACCCCGGACCCAATAGGAGCGACTTCAGAAATATATAGTAGATAACACAGAGATATAATAACATGTAGAGCAATATAATGACATGCATAGCGTTTTTATTACACAGGCATTAACAAGCAGAGCACAATAACAACATGCAGAAAGATGTAATAACATGCAGATAGATATACACACACAGTGATGTGTTATTGGCCTTTCTGAGGGTGTAGATAGCAGACAGCAGCAGCTGATGATTTAGTATGGTAGCTGGAAAGCATATTTGTTTTCTCACTGTATTAATGTGATTTTGATTGGTTGCAGTTTCTCGGCTCCCAGTCTGAGCTATAACAGAGACCAGCTAATGTGCATAAGGGAGACGCCTCCAGTGCTACATTGCTTTCTCACTCCCTCTCACGCTCCCCGCTCTGCTATCACTCAATTACGCCCTTCTCACTCAATCCCGCTCCTCACCTCAATCCCCTCCTCCTCACACTCATTCCCCCCCCCCCCCCCCCCCCCGGCCACACACAAACACAAACCCCCCAAAAACCACACAATCCCTCCCTCCACAATAACTAAGCCCCCACAATACCCGCACAATAATCCCCCCCAAAAAACATACAACACTACCCCCCAAAATACATACACTACCCCCCACAAATACATATAACACTACCCTCTACAAATACATACAAAACTACCACCCTAAATACATACAACACTACCCCATTCTCTATACATACAACACAACCCACCTCGCAATACATACAACACCACTCCCCCCCAAATACATACGCCACCCACCCCCAAATACATACAACACTACACCCCCAAAATACATACAACACTACCCGCTTCCCAATACATACCACACCACACCCCCCCCCCAATACATACACCACCCACACCCATATACATACAACACTACACCCCCAAAATACAAACAACATTACCCCCCCATCAAATACATACACCACCCACACCCATATACATACAACACTTGTCCTGTCTCTCCCTCACTGTCGGCGGCCCTGATAACAGTTTGTTCTGCGAGAATTATGTGTCGATTCTACATAGTCCAATGCAGCCATTCAGTTTTATTTCTGGACAAAATCCCTTGAGAATGTTTTGGGGATTTTTGGCAGAAAACTTCATGAACGACGGCTTCGGACTCTAGGACCAAAGTGAACTAATTCCAGTAACATGTTTCAGAGGTGTGATTGATGCGATTCTTTTTTTTAAACTTACAATTGTATTTATTTTCTCAAAAATTGTTGGGATAGGGGGGGGGACAGAAGGAAGAAAAGGGGGGTGGTACAGCAATATTCAACGAATATATGCTCAAAATATTTTGTTTACATCATCGACTTTGGGAAAACATCAATCATACATTTGGACTCCGTAATTGTAGAAGAGATACATACAGGTAAAACAATGAATCCTTTTTACATATTTACATTGCAGGGTTAAAGCCAACAATTTCTACCCCCTTCGTGACTCCAGGGACCCGTCCCAATGTTTCACCAGAACTCTTAGAGGAAGAAAATTAGCTTGGTTCAGAGGTGGGCAGCTAATTGATTGAAGGCTTCCGTAAATCAGCCAGGGTTGCCACACCTTCTGACATTTTGAACATGAGTTCCTGAGGATGCCCATTAGTTTCTCATTTTTAAGAGGAGTACCATATTCTTTGTTTGCTTTGTATAAGCGATGGAAGATTTGGGCTCATCCAAAGGGCAGCTATGGAACATCTCGCTGCAGTCATGAGGTGGGACAACAGTTTACTTGCGTGTTTGTCAGTGTCTTGTTCCATATAAAAGATTTTATATGGGACTAGCTGATATACCCGGCGTTGCCCAGGATGTAATTTTCCCACCCACCCCTCGCTCTCCGCTCACCCCCTATCTCCGCTCCCCCCCCTTCACAGCTGCGTCCCTCTCCCCAGCCCCCCGCGTTCACGTCTGATTTACCCCCCTTTCACAGCTCCACCCGCCCCTTCACACATCCAATCCCCCCCCTTCACATCTCCAATTCCCCCCCCCCCCCTTCAGAGCTCGACAGCGGCGGCTCCTTGGGGGGGCGGACAGGAGGGTTGTAATCCCCCCACTTCAGAGGTCAGGGGTGGTGGCTCACCTTTGGGTAGCGATCTCTGCGGCAGCTGACTTTGTGTGCGGTGTGTGACGGGGGTGGGTGGCGATAGCTGATTTACTGTGGGGCGGGGTGTCCGCTGCAGTGGCGGGCGGGAGCAGGGTCGCCAACAGAAATCATGGGGCCCAGGACAAATGAAAGAAGCAGGGCACCCCCCCCAACCCATAGCGCACCTACCACGAAAAAATATGTTTTAGCGCGCAACTTGAACTTAACTGTTTTCTTATTGTCCTACAGAAAAAAACATTACAATGCAACCTGTTTATTTTTATATTTTCAACAAAAGACAGGTGACTGCGTGACTGAGTGGGTGACAGTGACTTGACAGTGACTGGGTGGGTGGATGACTGAGTGACTGATTGGGTGGATGACTGAGTGACTGAGTGGGTGGATGACTGAGTGGGTGGGTGGGTGACTGAGTGGTTGGTTGGATGACTGAGTGGGTGGGTGGGTGACAGAGTGGGTGGGTGACTGAGTGGGTGGGTGACTGAGTGGGTGGGTGACTGAGTGGGTGGGTGGGTGACTGAGTGGGTGGGTGGGTGACTGAGTGGGTGACTGGGTGGGTGGGTGACTTAGTGGGTGGGTGACTTTAGTGACTGGGCGGGTGACTCGGTTGGATAGTTACTGGGTGGGTTAGTGACTTTTAGTGACTGGGTTTAATGGGTGGGTAGGTTAGTGACTGGGTGGGTTAGTGACTGGGTGGGTGGGTTAGTGGGTTAGTCTATTTGGGTGACCTCTCATAGTATGTGTAAGTGTAACCAGATGAACTGAAAATCTCTCTTTTTTTTCAAGGTTTCAATCTTTAGTCGGAGGGGGGCAGGGGGGACATTAATTGTTCGACGGATGCTGTAAGTCTAGATAGCGGACTTCTTGTGATGTATGTAAACAATTATGGATACATAAGTACAGTATGACTGTGCACAACCAGTTAAACACATGTATATAGCCTTCTTTTTTTCTTATATAAAGGATACTATATATATATCAAAATTAGTTTTTGTGGTGGGTGTCAATTCATCCAGCTCGGGCCTTAGTGAATATGGTACCCCTGGATAACTCTAGGTGATGCTATTCGCCTCGGGGTTTGGGAGCAGTCATCCATCTTTCTGTCTGAGGTTGTGTGCTGGACTGTTCTCTGTCTGTGCGTCTCCTCCCTGGGGCCCGACGCCACTCTGGGCCTGAAATAAGTTGTGGTTTAGGAGCTTGTAGGCCTTGTGGTGCAGCGACCCCCAGGCTCTCCAGAAAGGGGCCTACCCTTTCGATCGACCCTGTGGCAGAGGTACGACACTCGTGGCTCACCAGTATTTTGCATTGAAACCCTCATCGATAGCGGACCCCTTTTTCCCGGAGTATTTCAGTCACTGGTCTCAGGGTTCTTCCCTGGGACCATGTGTTAGGGGCTATGTCCTGAAATAACTGGAGGTCCATGTTCTCAAAAGTGTGGGATCGCTCGTAATGGGTAAAACGCAGGAGGGCTTCTTTTGTTTTATAGAAGTGAAGTCTGAGGACCACTAGCCTTATCGACTGCTGGAAATTCAGGGCAGAGAGCTCTGTGGCAGCAGTCCATGAGCATCTGCTCAGGAGAAAGTTCCGGCAGCGGGATCCGGAACCAATGCTGCAGATCCACGACTGTCCCTGCTATATTACTGATCTGGAGGTTGTTTCTCCTTGCGCGGTTACCCGCATCATCCTGACGTGACGCCATTTCCGCGATTTGAGATAGAAGGACCTGTACCTTTGCGTTTGTGGCCTGCAGGGCAACGGTCGTGATATCCATCTTTTCCTCCAGTTGGTCCATGTGGTTCCCCAGTGAGACTATGGGGCTTATTCTGTAAGCTCCGTTAGCGCTGTTCCGTGCGATTTGTACAGAAAGCCCCATTCAAGTCAATGGGGCTTTCCATGCAGATCGCTCGGTAGAGCGCTTACGGAGCTTACAGAATAAGCCCCTATGTCCTGTCTGACTCCGGTGAGTGCCGTCTGTATTTGCGCCTGGACTATGCTCTGCAGCCTGATAAATCTTGGTTCGACTCGGAATCTGATCCACCATGTTGTGAGCCATGCGGTGACCTGCCACCATCTCGGGAGGCAGACAGGAGATCTTTTAGAATGAAGTATTGATGTACCCCATGTTCTGGCTTTTTTCGTATTTGGGGGCCATCGGGGTGTATTCTGTTGGCTTGGATCAGAATTTTTGCATCAGTGTTTCGATCCTGGATCAGTTTGCGGCCGCCGCTCAGCCAAACTCAGTCCGCCGCCCGTCTCTGAAGCATCCATTACAGTTGGCGCCATGAATGCGCCTGGATTGAAGCCATTTTTAACCAAATCTGACACCTATAAGTATTTTTTAGTTAAACTTTGATTTTGTCACTTTTGTATGACGTCACTGTTTGCTGAGCAAGTCCTTGTACTGCCAGAGGCCCGCCTCCACACAACTTTGTTGGTTCTCTGATTAGGACAGGGTGAGATAAGAGTAAATAAATGGGCCATGTTCTCTACACCCCAAAGCGGGAGCTGCTGTCTCAGATATCTTACCCCCCAAATTCTATATCAGAAATGTCCAGAGAAAATGCCATAAAAAGTAATGATGTGCCCCCATTTTCTCTCCCCTCCCCCCGCTAATTTATTTCCAATTCTGAAGACTCCAAGAATATATATATATATACATATATATTAGTTATACGTTACCGTTCCAAGGATTGGTAAACAAGAGACAGCACTCAATGTTGAAAATCAAAGTGTATTAGTGAAAGCAAAAATACATCCAGAAACCCAACGTTTCGGTCCTACAGAATGGGACCTTCCTCAGGGGGATACAAAAAAAGCCTTTTTAACCCCTTGAGTGCCCGTGATGCTGCCTAGGCCCTCTCAATGGCTGCCTAGGTATCCAAATTGGCCTATAAACGTCACTTACTTCATCCTTGCAATTGGGCCACCATCCTCTTCAGGATCTAGACCCTTCATTCCCCCCCCCCCCCCCATCCTCCCCCTCTCTGCTATTACATGAAAGGGACAGTGCTTAACCATAAAACAGCTTGGCCTCATCAAATGCCTTTATTTATGGGGTTTTTTAAGGTTTCACCCTGTTATTGAATAGCTGGAATCTTCTTTTCATTGTCCACCATGTGAGTTCATTACTCTTCCGGGAGACCGTGAGAAGTCAAGATGGTGTCACAGTATTGACAACCCACCTTATCCTACACCTGCATGTACCTTCCCAGGTAACCAATCCCCATCAGGTAGGGCACATTATTTGTTTTAAAGATAAAACCCTCAAGTGTGAAGTCGACCTCAAGGTTAAGATGCCCTCCAACCTGGAATATACAATGGAACAAAATGATCCAGCAGAAGAAATACTTCTAACGCTGGGGGTCCACCACTCGCTGCTAAAGAAACTCGGTCTGAAAAGGAGACTTCATATTAAATCCCGCTCCTTTCAAACGCTGCCATACTGCTGTCACTAAATAGAGCTGTCATAGGATGAGCCAGAAAGGACTTCACAGGAGGTGGCAGCTGGACAGCAGAGAGATGCAGAACATGCTGAACAGGGCAGCACACAGAGGGAAACCATGAGGTTCATTACTTGAGATGATTTAACGGGAGTATTTTATGGCCACACACAAAACTTGCAAGCTCAGAACCCAATGCCATCACACCGTACAGTATATATCTGTGTCAAAAGGACGCTACTGGGATTCTGACCTCATGTATATACAGTAACAAAAGACAAAAATCCCCAGTGCTACATCCAATATGATTAAATTATATAGTTAAATATAAATATAAGTATCTATAAGGATCTAAATATAAGTAAAATACTTATCTGGTTTTCTTTTCATAAATCAGGGTCATTTAGTTCAATTATTTGGCCAACGCATTTTAATCTCGCAAACCGCGCCAATGTACTGTATCAACCTCTTTTGCACGTCCTAACACTACTGTACCTGCAGAAGTTCTCCTGACCTCTCCAATGGAGGTATAGTATTTAACTATACAGTATAACCTGTCATGTTTGATGTAGCACTGGAGCTTTTTGTCTTTTCATTATTTTATGGATATGTAACCTTTCTCTTGATATATTTTAAAATGAAACACTGGCACTGAAGAGATGATGGCTTTTTTCTTGAGTTTTCTTAGCTCTGTGTGCATTATTCTGAGACATTCTGGGCCATAAGGCAGTATCCTGGATAATTGTCAGTGTGGCTCAGATAACCTTGCTATACTGTAACATTGCTTGTCTCTGAACAGGAAGTGGACCCACAGGGCTATGGTAGGGGTATAAGATCACCGACCGAATCCAGGGGACAGAGTCCAGTTAGCGTAGTCGTGATCCAGGCAGAGGTCAAGGCAGGCTGCAAAGGTGCAAGTCCCGGTACAGGTTGGGGTCAAGGCAGGCGGCACAGGAGTGGTGGTCGGGGTCACAGGCTGAGGTCGGCAACAGGGAATCCAAAAGAACAGGGAGGGCACCAGAACAGGGCATGCTCAGGAATCAGAATACACTGGGGCCAGGCACACAAGGAAATGCATACAATGCTCAGGCAGGGGCTGTAAGTCACTGACAGCTATTTAAGCCCTTCAACAGGTGCAGCCAATATAGCAGGCTGCCAGTGATCAAAATGTCCACAGCAGCCAGGTAAGGGCGGGAACCAGCCAAAGCCTGGCCTTGAACCCTTACATATACACACATAGGGATCTATGGTACAGGGGATCCCAAACTTTTTGGGGGCTGCAAAATTGGTGCACGGAAATGTAATTTTAAAGTGTGCTTGTGTGCGCCTATGTACTAACATGAACTTTCGCCATCTGCGCCATTCTTAAAACATGAGTATTTTCTTTTTTGGGGCACACAGAAATGGACTGCGTTGGGCGTACAGGTGGAAATGGTATGTACTAAAAACAATGTTTCTGTTTGGGCATAAACCTTAAAAAGACTGTTAATAATGTTATCGCAAAATTAAGTTGCTATGTATCAACCACACCTTTAATTTGATGCAGCACGGATGTTTCATTACAGTGGCGTAACTACCTCTGAACCCCGCAATGTGGGGGGCCCGTACCGGTGCTGGAAGTTGGGCTCGGCACGGCCAGAGAGGGAGGGCCCAACTGCAGTCTTGGCTGCTGCTAGAGTCTCCGCTTCATGGGGGGCGGTGCCCACACTCCGCAGCCAATTGCTGCTCTTCCTGCACGTATCCTTGCCCGGAAGTCGGAACAACCTTTCCGCCCGCGTAGCCGCTGCACTCAATGTAGCAGCTCCCCCAGTGATGAGGCCGGGACTGGAGCAGACCTATCCATCCCCCTCCCTGACTCTCCCCCCCAAGATAAAATTATTAGAGAGGAGGGGCGGAGAAGTATGTGTGTGTAGGGGGATTGAGAGTGTGCATTTGTAGGGAATTGAGGAGGGGGGGGGGATTGAGAAAGTGGATGGGGGGGATTGAGAAAGGGGATGGGGGGGATTGAGGAAGGGGAGTGAGAGAGGGGGGGAAAGAGTGGGAGAGGTGGGGGAGTGAGACAGGGAGGAAGAGTTAGTAAGAGTAGGGATGAATGAGTGAGTGAGCGGGGGAGAGTGAGTGAGAGTGAGATATGGAGGGGAGAGAGGGGGACAGTGAGTGGGGGGACTGAAATACATGACGAGAGGGAGAGGATGAGAAATGGGCGTGAGAAGGGGGTGAGAAAGAAGAGAGGTGAGAGAGCAAGGAAGTGTGTGAGGGGGGTGGAAGACAGAGGGGGGGGGTGGAGTTCACAAGGCCGCAGACACAGGGCCCTGGTTGAGCAAGATTTACTTAGTGGTTTTTATTTGGGGGGCCCTTTAAAAAGATTTGCAGGGGGTCCCCAAAAAATTAGTTACGCCTCTATCACTGATATTTACTAGCACCAACATTTTGACACAGTAAAAATTCAAATATGATCTTAGTGAATAGGTCCTATTGCGTTACGGAGTAGAACAAAAACAGGGTTTCCCGTACAATTAGTATGTAAACACCGGGTTATCTTACAGGCTTCTACCAATCCTTTCATTTCCTACCAGGGAACAAAATGTTCAGGTTTGAGATAAAAATGTATTTGCTTGAAGCTGATAGCCGTGTCCCTTCTAATAATTCACCTTGGCCAAGGTTAGAGGGACAGAGGAAGGAGAAGGCTTGTTTGGGATAAGCAGAGATGCTGAACAAACAGCATATCCTGAAACCATTCTTGTTGGGTTTAAAGGGTCAGTACCTCCTAAGACCAAAGTGCACTAATGACAGTGACATGTTGTTTCTGGCTGCTTCCTTTTATCTGATATCACTAGGCCTTCAATAAGCGTTTGCATGGGCAAAGCCCCCTGCCCTTATCAACATTATCTCTGATAAATTCAGGCTGGAATGCGGTTAAAGAAAACACTTGCTTGACAAAGACTTCCCATTCAGAAGCCCTGAAGAAATGGATTTCAAATAATTTATTTTCAAAGTATGTCAACGTCTACAGATTTCTAAACCAGTGTAGTTTAGGGGTTCGCTGCTGTCCCCTAGAATCCTCTGCTTGTCTTAATCTGGTAGCCAAGTGAGAGGGGTGGAATCATCAGTCTGGAATGAAAGCGTCAGCTGACTATCAGCCATGCTGCGCTATCCCGTTAGTAGGTATTTTTAGTGATTCTTGTACCCTTCCAATATCACATTATTACACATACAGTGGTCCATTTTTACCAAGCACGACACTACCCATGTCATCTGCTTGTCAATACCCAGAATCCTCGCCTGCAGCTTGACCACTGTGTGGCGTGTGACAATGGAGACATGCAGACACACTCACAGGGTCTCTGTCTTTGCTGTAGGTTATAAGGTAGAGATTTTAGACACCAGAATATGACTGGATATAAATTTCACAGCACAACAAGATATACAGCTCCAGGACATCTGTGTAACCGCAGCACCATCTAGTGGTTGGTGACAGGGTTGCAGTTTTATTCAAGGTACAATCCCATATAGCTAGCTAAAAAAAACATGTCAAATATTGGCTTCCTTAAATAAATCTAACCGTGCTCAAAACAAAGATTTGGCTGCTTTTATTCAGGGCCTCCAAACATAGTTTGCCAATCACTTGTTTTCTTTACTCATCCCATCATGCCCTTATCAGAGAGCCAATAAAGATAAGGGGAAGGGAGAACAGGGGGGGGGGGGGACATCAGACTAAAGGGAGCAGCCAGAGGAAAATAAACCCCTGCCAAGTCTCAGCTCAGCGTGTTTACAAATGAACTTTACATAATGGTTTAAAAAATGCTTAAATCACCCAATGTTGACCCTTGAAACATGTCACTGCCATTAGTACACTTTGGTCCTAGGAGGGACTGGGCCTTTAATAGTGAGAGCCATTTAAGAATGTTCTGTCATCCCGACACTGCTGCTGTTCTGTATCTGGAGATCTGCAGGGCACATCCCTCACTGCGCACTCAACGAGAGCAGGGACATTCTGTTCTCTCCTAGAACCCCACCCAAAAACAGGGCACGTGATGAAGTCCTCTGCAGCGGAGATCTGGTATATTTCCACAGAGGGTATCGCTGTGTGCGCAGAAAGAGCAGGTTTAGGAAGTCATGGTGCTGGATATATTGAGTCCCTGCAAATACACATCTTCACATGTGCAAAGTCCTCATATTTCTAATCGGCTAAAATCCAACTCCTTACACGTGTATCCTGGCACTCTGCACCTTTCTTAGGTGTTATGCAGATGTGTGTGCGTGTAGATATACATTGTGTGTGTGTGCATATCTGTTTATGTGAGTATATCCTTATATGTGTGTGTATCGCTCGCTTTGTGTATATATACGTGTCATATCCCAACAAGAAATTACCAAAGATGGTACTCAACTGGATTCCAAGGTAAATGAAAAGATTAAGTGCAAATATTTATGCACACTCACACACACACTCACACTCACACACACACACGATAAATGTACTGTTAATTTTTAAATATATATATTTAGTATATGGAGGGAGGAGAGCTTGTGTATATACAGTATACACACACAGTACCTGGGTATTGCACCCGCTGGGGCGTTATGGGGGTATAGTCTGAGATATTCTGCATTATCCTTGCCATTGAATCCTATGGACAATCTGAGCTATTCTGCGTTATAAGCGAGTGCGATAACCATTTCTACATCTACATATAGCATATGGGTGTGTGTATATACACAATGCCAAAGTGCGGGGAAACACCTGATGAAAGATCCATACGGGACTTGAAACGTTGTCTCTCCACTGATCTTGGCTGTCAAATTAAATGGAGAATTGCATTGTGAACTTGTGAGTAGAGCTCTACATTAGCTCTGTCTTAAAGGAGACCTGCACTTTGAAGAACCTGTTTGTGTGTGTGTATATACACACACACACTTTATTTCTGTGTTGTGTCCTGATATCCAATCAGGTAAGCGGTATTCCTGTGGCAGGGATAGAATCTCCCCGTGCTGGTTTGGGTACATTCTGCACACTCAGTCTAGACAGAGTACTGTAGAGCACTTCACTTCTACAAATACAGTTCATTGTGTCACACACCCACACAGCCCTCAGATCTTCCCGTCCTGCAGATAGGAGACTTAGGCTGCGCTTATAGTGCCGGCGACGTCAGGCTACGGTCTCTGGAATAATCAAATTGAGATGACTTCCATCGATCGCGATCAAGCCGTCGCTCCGTCCTTACTATAAGCGCACGCAACGGTGGCAATGCATTTGTTTTGATGCAATGTCGCCGTCACTCTAAGCGCAGCCTACGACTGTCAGGGCCCTTTATACTTATCAGCCTTCTGCCTCAAGACACCTTGCGATCCTGGAAGACACCTTGCAGCCTATTGACTTCAATGGATCATAACGTCTTCCAGCGCCAGAATGTATCGTATGGCATAGCACCCCATAGACGATATGGGCCCATGTCAGCAAATGCTGTACAATCCAGGACATGCCACGATTGCATTGAAAGCGGGTGCTTTTTTATTTTTACCTTATTAATAGAGTGACACGGGCATGTCCATGTGGTTGGAGGTACAGCAAAGTCCTCACATAGGAGCAAAGCAAAGTGACCTTATAACAGCGACGTGTTTAATGGGTTAAAGGGTCAGTCCCAGGAGCAAAGTGACCTAATGACAAGGATATGGCGAATGGATGAAAGGGTCAGTCCTATGTGGAAGCAAAGGAACCTCATGACCGTGACGTGTTGAATGGGTTAAAGTGTCACCGTCGTCAGCCCTGGTCGGTCTTCATTCAGCATTTATCTCTACATCCCCTTTTATGCAACATCCCCTCTGTACCCCCATGATGTTTGTGATTTAGTTACCCATTCCTTTTAGATTTGGATTTATGTGACAATGATTTTAATTAATGATTATTTTTCTATATCTGTTCATCACTAAGTCATCCTTAGGAAAATAGTCAGGTTCACATCCAGTCCATATCTACTGTACAAACCCAATATAAGTGTTATTTCTTTTCTATTTCTTTCTGGATATACCCCATCTTCGGCATAGCAGAGAGGTCAACAACAGGTTAAATCTGATTCATATAATTAGCAGTGACTAATCTGATCACCGATTTGGAAAAAGGAAATACAACTATTTGGCACTTCCCAAACGCAAAATATATCAATGTGATAGCACCACCCAGTGGTTGCACAGTGAATCACAGTAAATAGTAATAAAACCAATAAAAAATACAGCAAAGATCTGAATAGATACAGAAAACAATATATATAAGTGTACTGCTGTAATCACTCAACCTTAAACAAGGAATAACCACATTCCTCCAATAGTACAGAACAAAGAGAAGGTAAGGGAGTTAATAATTTGCACTAAGCCACTTGAAGGTAAACAAGTGATGGATCACTGGTGAATAAAATATTAAATGATAACTGCTGGTAGGTAAAGTAGAGTCATCAAAAATGAGGAGGGCATAAAGGATTAGATACGCTGATAAAGTTTTAATGCACAATATACACAGTAAAATAATCCCTCATAAGGGCACTCACGTTTGTTTGTGCCCTATAGGCACATAGTGGTATCTTTGATACTCCGTCCTCCGACACTGGTTCCTGGGGCGCGTCTTTGCCGGGCAGATTCGCCTTGTGTCCCTACAAAAAGCGGCCGTCTGGAGTGACACTCTGCTTGTCACGCTGCTCTGACGCCACGAGTTTCAGGTCCTGTCGGTGAGGGAAGGAGAGAGGACGCCCCCCGCGGAAGGAGAAAACTCACCCTGCAGACAAGCATTATACTGGCTTACCCTGGAACCAACAGGTTACAGTACCTGCATACAGTACCTTGTCCATATGAACAACCACTGCGATTGTAAGTGTGGATTATTTTATTACTTATTAAACTTTCACCTAATAAAAAAACGTTATTTCGCCATAGAAGCGTTTCTTGCGTTCTTTCCTATAGAATGCTGACCTCGTGTGACCTCAAAAATCACTATCAAGAATCGCAGCACTTCCTATTGGCATTCGGTCTGCCCTCCCCCACCCGAAACATTGGACTTGGAGGAGTGTAGTAAATAGGAAGAAGTCATTATATCAATGATATTGTCATTGTGATAAAAATAGAAAAATGTGTGAGACAATGTGAGTCCAATGTTACTGGATGGACACCTCCACCATCTCCTTCTTTTTGGCTAGCTGTGTCTTGAGCTCAGCAATCTGTGGCTGCATTCTCCTCCAAGGCAGGAAACTTTGCACTTCTTTACACTGGGTTTATTTACAGGGGGTTAAATAATACAATAATAGGCCCACCGTCCTTTTAATGCAAAACAAATCATAAAATAAACACCTACACCTGTTTAGGAGTCTAACTACACAGCAGCTCCAGCCCTCTCTAACTAGTAGCCACCAGCTAAGCTGGTTATCAGCCCAAAACGTGTACTGGTATATGCAAACAATATAAACAGTCTTTAAGCACATCAGTATATTATTTCGTTCTTATCTGTTTTGTTGGGGGTCTCGGCCCCATGAGAATCCTGAAAATCCCTCTTCTCTGTAGTTCCAATGTCCTGGACAGGACATCCCTACTTCAGTGTAGTCTTGCGTCCTTCATTCTTCCTGGGGTTACAACCCCGGCAGTTCCAACAGGCTCCGCGACCAACGTCAAGCAGGCCTGAGGGTCTGTGCCAGACAGCTCTTCCTGGCTGGGGAAAAGTCTCTCTCTCTCTGGGGAAAGCAATCTCTGTGTGCAGCTCCCTGTTCTGCTAATTGGCTCTAGCTACAGAAAGCTCCTACAGAGGAGTTTAACCTCCTGCATGCTGAAACCTATGCACTGCCAGCTTTCTAGTATCCAGAGACAGTGAATGTATCACAATATATATATCACACACACGTGTGTGTACACACGCACACACAAATATATAGGTGTGTGTGTATGTATATATATATATATATATATATATATATATATATATATATATATATGTAACGGCTGGACCCCCCTTGTCTGACCCACCCAATCTCACATTGGCCCGTTTGGTCTAACCAAGCACCAATACAAGGTCATGTGTGGTGGTGCACCTGCAAGTAATAGGACTCCTGAGTCTCCCGCTTGGTGTTATAAGAGGATATCATCAGGACAGGTATCTGAGGTAGTGGGTACGAGTCCAACTTACTTCACGTGCAGCGCCTCCACCTCATCAGGATCTATGCTTCCGCAGGGAGATGGTCCTGGTGAGGGACTCCTTCTCGGTGGTGACTGCCACTGTTGAGTAACTTCACACTCACACAGTGGGGGTTTCTTTGAACAAGGCATCTTTATTATAGACTTGGATGTAGCAGACTGCCCTATGCAGCTGCCGGCTCTAGCCGCACATCTTTCCGTGCTGTCCCTTTGCCAGGTACGCCCTCCCGTATTGAAGTGGGATTCCCTTTCTCCTAGGGAGATCACCACTGTGCCAGGTCCCTGGACACAGTGTGGCTTGGACAGACTTGATTGGTCACTCTGCTACCGCTAGTTACAGCACTAGGGTCACAAAAGTATTCCTCCAATCCCTTATGCAGGAAGATACATTCTACCAGATGCTTCTCTGCCAACCTTGCAACAACACTAACTGACAGTGTTGTGCCCTTTATACCTCAGGGGGCGGGCGCATCTCTGAGGTCACTATCCAGGGACTCAGAGCATACAGCCACTCCCTTCCTTACACAGGGCTCCACACCAGGGTGTGAGGGAAAACCTCCATAACTACTGTTGGCAGGCCTGTACTTACCAGGACTTACTGCCAACGGGGAAGATGTATGCAGTCATTATTATGCATGGCTACATATATATCTCACGTGTGTGTGTGTGTGTGTGTGTGTGTGTGTGTGTGTGTGTGTGTGTGTGTGTGTGTGTGTGTGTGTGTGTGTGTGTGTGTGTACATACAAATATATAGATACAGGTATATATATGACAGAAACAGTCACAGCGCCTAATAAAATTATACGTGAATCTAAAGTGAAGTGAATGTGCAAGTCATTAAGTCACTTTGAATAACAATGTGAAAAATTCTCAAGTGATACAGTAAGTAGTGAAAACTATTAATGGAATAAAAATTCTAACACTAGACACCAGAGTGTAGGGTGAAAAAGATCAGTCAGGAGAAACTACAGCATGAATACACAGTAAATGTATGGCAACAAGGGCCCCAGTGTTACAAATAAATCAAGTGCACAAATAGGATGAACTAGACAAACAAACCAACGAACACAAACAAACAGTGAGCAAAATATGAGACAATACAAGTGGAAGAAAAGGGAAAAATGGAAGAGAAAGGAGGGGGAAAACAAGGAAAGGGGATGGGTAGGATGGGAAGATGGGGAAGGGATACCACAGGGGGAAACAGTACTATAATAAAAATAGAATGAAATGAACTGAATTAGATGATTTCAAATGGTAAAATATATATTTAAAAAGTCTTATAGTGGGAGGCGCATGCGCGAAGCCAGAGTGGATGGAAGCTTAGCTTGTTAGCTCCCATCGCACCGGCACAACTATTAATAAAAAGTGGCACTTTCAGCGACCCCATACAACACAGAACAGCATATTTACCAACCGGAATCCCTAGAGATGCCAACTAAAGCTAAATCAAAGCCAAAAGACCCCTCGGTCACTACATATTTTAACAAAAAACCCACAGCAGCGGCGTGCGGCCCTGATGTCCCATCACTTACAATGCAAACAGACCCCGACAGCGAGAGGCTGGCTCCAAGAGCGGACGGCCAGGAGCTGGTCACCAGAAAAGACCTCCGGGAATTTTGCGGAGAAATTAAACACTTCTTACGCAGGGAGCTATGGGACCTGCGGAGGGACTTGGACGGTCTGGGAGAGAGAGGACGGGGGACCCTGGAGCTCAAAATGGACGATAAACCCCCGGGGACTCCAGCAAACTAATAAAGTGGTGGCCAGATTAGAGGAAAAGATCAAAGACCTCACGGAAAAAAACAGGAAGATACAGAAAATCGCGACAGGCGAAATAATGTACGCATCAGGGGGTCCCTGAATCCTTTAACGAACCAGGGGACTTTGTGCAAAAATGGCTAGAACACCTGCTGCCAGATAAAATGCCTCAGGACCTGCACTTAGACAGATATCATAGAGCTCTACGCTCTAAACCTCAGTTAGGAGACCCGCCTTGCGACATCATTGTGCGATTCCATTTTTATAAAATTAAAGATACTGTTTGCCGTATTGCAAGGGAATCAAGGGCCATAGAATTTGAAGGAACAAAGCTCCAGATCTACCAAGACCTTTCCCCGGCTACCCTCGCCAGGAGGAGAAATCTGGGGCCAGTGACCAGGGTACTGCAGGATTAAGGTAGCCGCTATCGCTGGTTGTTCCCGTTCGCCCTCTTGGTGGTCAAGAACGGAGTGGCGAACACCCTGCGGAGAGTCGAGGACGGGAACGCCTTCCTGAGAAAGCTAGGACACCCGCAGAAAGCCCCTAGCCCGGGTCCCTCCCAACCTCCTCATCTCGAGTCAGAAGCGGATCCAGCGCTGGAGACAACCTGGACCAGAGTGGGAGCTGATGCAGCTGACTCCCCGTGAAGTCCTGAGGTTGTCGCCGTGAAAACAGACCAACGAAGCGCTTAATAGAGACATTACCCCATTTCCGGCCCCTATCTAAAATGGCCGGCCCTCGAGGACTCTTAATCATCATCCCCCCCACCCCCTGGCGGTCACCTTCAGGAACAGCAGGACCTGATCGGCGGTATCCATCACCAGCGTCATCGTTCTTCATGGGCTCCAGTGGCGGGAAGCTGCACTAAAGGCGCGCATGGAGAGGGGGCGGAGCCACAACCCTGACGTCAGCGCAGAGACGCACCGGAGGAGCCGCAGTGAATGCACCCTCCCTCTCGGCTGGAGGACGTCCGGTCCACGTAGCACTTCTGGGGGAAGGAGCACTTCCGGAAGAGGGAGCGCATCCGAAGCTACAGGCCCCGGCGCCCCTGCCCGACGGCAGCGGAGGAGACGCCCGCATCCGGATCTGGAGATGAGGCGATCTACGGGGACCGGGCGGGGGGGAGGGGAGCCGTGGAAGGGAATGAACACAATAGGTCCGGAATGGGCCCAAGAGAGATATGACCCAGCCCCAGGCGATAGCTACAAAAGAGTCCAGGGACACAGAGCGATTGCAAGCTTAAGGGGGGTGATGCTCTGACCAATAAATATAGACGGGACAAATGGGAAGCGGGAAGATTGGGGGTACGATCAGATATGAAGAACATCGCAAATAGTTCCCCGCTCGTAATGGTCTTATCTGCTGGTCTGTTTACAGTTGATGTTAGATTAATGATGTTATGTTAATTTCTGTTAAGGTATGAAGCCTGGCGGCGGGTCGGGGTGCTCGGAGATGCCCGTCTGAAGAGCCGGTACAATCCTGTGCAATCGGACAGCTGCCTACCTGGACGTTGGACCGTGGTACCGCCTAGCTCCCACCGCTGGGAGTCACAGAAAGGGGAGACTACACCCCTGCAGGGAGGAACAGACTGACAGCCCCGGCGGTGGAGGCAGCGTGCCGGTGGGCGACAGAGGATCTTCGGGCACTGGGACACGTCCTAGGAGCCAAAAAAGTTAAGTTAGACTACTTTAGGTTAAGCGACACATGTAGAACCGTTCACTAGGTTATTATAAAGTTATAACGTTACACTGTTACACTGTGCCACTGTTTAGGCCACTTCACGTAAGTGGTACACAGCCGGTGCGATCTCACTCGGGTAGTTCGCCGGCGCCTCGAGGTTTCCCATGGAAGCATTCCAGGGGAACCACTTAGTCCTACAGAGGACAGCCCGACACACACCTAGACACCCATTACCCAGGAGTCAGGTGGCTGTCCAACACGTAGGACAGACGAGCCGACTCCGGAACCATCCGGACACGGCTCTATGTTTTTCTTTTTTTTTCTGTTTCCTTTCCTTTCCCACCTTCCCCATCCCCCACCCGACCCCCACCCTAGGACGCGGAGCTTCCCTATTAGTAATTGGCGCTGGGCCGCTAGGCTGATAAACAGGGGGCCATACAAATCTTTCGTCCTCCAGCAGAGGCAATACAGATACTATAATAACCTGGGAAGCTACCCATACCCACGACCATGTAAATGGCCTTAAATATCATATCTAATAATGTAAAAGGTTTTAACAACCCGACTAAGCGAAAAGCCGCTTTCACAGACTACAAAGGAAAACAGGCTGATATCCTACTCATACAGGAAACTCACTTCAGCCGCTGCAGCTCTCCGAAATACTTAGATAAACAATTCTCACAATTTTACCTGGCGTCTGCAGTGGAGAACAAGCGAGGGGTCGGCATCCTCTTCCATAACAGGGTCCCATTCACCTTAGAAACCCTCAGAAGGGATAGTGAGTAGTGAGGGCAGATTTTTGATAGTCGTCGGGAGGGTACAAGAACAATTGATCACACTCGCCTCAATATATGCCCCCTGTGAACAGAACCATGACTTCTTCCGGGAATTTTTTCGGAAACTAAATCTAGTGGCCAAAGGCCATATCATTCTAGCTGGGGATTTCAATTTGACATTGAACCCGAAACTAGACAGATCTGGTATCTCCAGAAATTGTCGGAGGAAAGTCTTGGATGCCTTGAAGATAGGCCTCAAACAAAACCAGCTCACTGATATCTGGAGGGAACTCCATCCCACTGAAAAGAACTATACCTTTTACTCCCACCCCCACAATGTCTATAGCAGAATCGACTACTTCTTCGTCTCTAGTAGACTGGTCCCCTGGGTCTCCCATGCAGGGATCCATGACATTTCGTGGTCGGACCACGCACCAATAGAGCTGACGTGTACTCAAATTCGTTCTGATAGGCCCGGTGCGAACTGGAAGCTCAATGAGTCACTGCTTAAAATCCCTGGCATTTTCGACTCAGTGGGCGTGGAGATAGACCAATTTTTCACAACTAATCATGGGTCGGTAAGATCGGACCTTATTCTCTGGGAGGCCCATAAGGCAACTATCAGGGGCATACTAATTGGCATAGCTGCCCGGAGGGAGAGAGAGCGGAACAACAAGATCCTGGCGCTCCAAACCAAATTACATGCCCTTTCATCAAGGCACAAACATAAGTCGGACCCTCAGGTCTTGATGGAGATTAAAAATACTAAAATTGAAATCAATCTGTTGATGGTCTCCCAGGCGGACAAATCCCTGGGTTGGTCGCGGAGGTAATTCTATGAAAAGGCGATCAGGCCAGATACCATGCTAGCGTGCAAATTACGCACCAGACAGGCCAACTATAATATACAGGCGTTCCGATTAAAGAACGGAGACACCACATCCAACCCAAAAAGCATAGTAGAGGAATTCAAATTATTTTACGAAAACTTATATAATGGGGAGAAAGTGGCAAAACCTCAAGAGCTGTGGAAGATTTTCTGGCAGGCTCCAATCTAACGGGTTTGAACGAGCAGGACAGTGAGGCCCTAGAGACGGATTTCACATTAGAGTAACTTACCCAGGTCATCAAGGATCTCAAGCCATCAAAGGCCCCAGGCCCAGATGGTTTCTCAGGGCAGTATTACAAGAAGTTCAGTAGGAACTTGGCCCCTTGGTTGCTCCGTATGTACAAATCCGTTTTGGCAGGAGCCCCGTTCCTGGCGCAGATGCTACAGGCGTCAATATCACTGATCTATAAACCATGTAAAGACCCGCAGGACTGCAAAAGCTATCGGCCAATTTCCCTAATCAACACTGATGTTAAAATCTACGCCAAATTACTGGCCAATAGATTAAGTCACATCCTGCCCAGACTCATACATCCAGATCAAGTCGGCTTTATTAAGGATAGACAAGCTGCGGATAACCCCCGACGAATCATTGATCTGATAGAGATAGCCAATAATAAGAAATTACAAGTTATGATGTTGAGTCTGGACGCGGAAAAAGCTTTTGACAGGATTGACTGGCCATACTTGAGACAGATGTTTGGGGCTTTCGGCTTTGGGGAACGGGTGAGTGCAGCGATATTATCACTATACTCAGGCCCCGCTGCTAAGGTTATACACCAGGGTTTCCCCTCTAACATATTTCAAATTCAAAGCGGCACACGGCAGGGATGCCTCCCAAAAGAAACCGAAAAACTACTGAGTCTGAACTTCAATTTTAATTGGCAACCAAAACACATTAAATATCTGGGAGTTCACATCACTAAAGATTATAAGGGCATCTACGAAGCCAATTACCCCAAACTGATTAGAACATTGAAGGACGATTTGAGAAAGTGGATGCCCCACAAGATCTCCTGGATAGGTAGGATACATAGTGTTAAGATGAATATCCTTCCCCGTATCCTATACCTCTTTCAGACTCTACCAGTGCCACTGAGACTGAAGGACATACTCTCACTTCAGTCTGAAATCTCCAACTTTGTATGGGGAGGGAAAAAAACGAGAGTAAACAAGACAATTATGAAAAAAACTATTCGAACAGGGGGGCTGGCGGTACCTTGCCTGTTATCTTATTATAAGGAGGCTCAATTGTGTCAACTCACACAATGGCAGATCAACCCAGCATTGAAAAGATGGGTGGACCTGGAGACAATGGCCTGCTCCCCATTGGAGTTAAACAATTTGTTGTGGCTACCTAAAACAGCTTTGAAATGGGCTGGCCGGCCGCTTTCCTCTGTGGCAAACTCGTTGTCAATTTGGGAGTCCGCTAAATTTAAACACGCCCTGACCTCCAAACGCTCGCTGATGTCCCCGTTGTGGGGCAACCCAGACTTCGCGCCGGACCTCGCAGAAAACGCGGCAGATAATTGGAAAAAATATAAATACCTTAGATTAAGGGATCTGGAGGTTATACCAAATAAAATTAAATCGTTTGAACAAATCAGATCTGAAAAAAATATCCCCCACTCTGAATTTTTCTGTTACCTTCAGATCAGAGCATACTTTAACAAAAACACCCCCTACCCACCATTAACCACATTTGAAAAGCTCTGTCTAACACCAACAGACACACGGGGACTTACATCGCAGATGTATGAAGAAGTGGTCGGTTCGGGGAGCACACAGCAGCAACAAAAATTAGCCTATAGGGTCCAATGGGAAACAGACCTAGGAGAGGAACTAGAAAAGGACGACTGGTCGGCCATACTAGAAGCCGCAGCCAAGAGCTAAATATGTACGACTTTGAAGGAGAATGCATATAAAGTATTGATGAGATGGTACCTTACCCCTCTTAAATTATCAAGGTTTGTCCCTGGATACTCCCCGCTGTGTCCAAAACAGTGTGGAGAATCGGCTGACCTGTTACACATGCTGTGGTCTTGCCCTCGAATCACACCTCTCTGGGGGGAAATTAGACATTGGATCCAGAGGATTTTCGACCTCGCAATTCCCCCGGACCCGTGGCTATTTCTTCTGAATAGACCATGGCCGGGTCTCTCTAAAACTGGAAACAAACTAGTTGCCCACTTTGCAACAGCAACGAGGTGCGAGATCGCAGCTATGTGGAAACGAACGGAGATCCCAAACATCCCCAAGATTCGGAACAGATTATGGTATATATGTCAGATGGAAAAATTAACAAGTTTAGTTAATGACACTGGCACCAAATATCTAAAAGTCTGGACGCCTTGGCTGGCACAGACAGATATCCCAGGGATTGAGGTAACCACAATTTGGCAATGATAATCATAGATGCACTCTCCCCCAAAGATCGCGCTTGTGGCCTGACAAGACATTGGACCCCAGACCCTACACGGCACTTCAACTCAGATTAGACCATAAGGGGGTAGGCCACAGCAATCCCGGTCCCGACCACAACATAGAAGCTCAGGGAGCCCGCGTCCACCCCCCCCCCTCCCCCTCCCCCTCCTCCCCTGCCCTTTCTTACCCTCATTTTTGTTTCCACCCCCAAGTTTAAATGACCTCCTGGGCCTATCGGCTTAAAGTGGGCCCTCTTGTTCTTTAGCCATTACTCCGACCCAAGCCCACAGAAGAGAAAATATGTATTGTACCTGAATGTAATATTGTGATTGTATATATTTTACTTGTATTCATGATACAACTTGTAATGAAAAACTCAATAAACTTGAAGTTATAAAAAAAAAAAAAAAAAGTCTTATAGTGAATAACTGGAGACTCCAGGCAGCTCCCCACAGGAAAAAACACTTCTACTCGACAATCTATATAACAAAAGAGGAGAGCGCAAGTTCCTTGTCAGTTGTGGTCCCTTCGGTAATGCTACCTACTTCTGGTTGTTCTATATCTAATTTAAGTTCTCCTATGAAGTCTCAATTCTCAGTCCATTCATCGCAACCCTCTCCTATTTCTATCTGCCAGAGGCCTGTTAGCCTAGACGAGCCTCCTCCTGAGATTATACATTCATTGTTTGGACCTAGGTCTCTATATTTACTGTATCAGTCTAAAGGCAATCAAATCAACACCTTTTATACACTAGCCTTGCAAGATTTGGAACCTTCTGGAGGTAAAAAGAATCTATCAAGAGATTAAATGGTCTCCCTGAGAGAATTTAGAGATCTGGACCATATCATCATCGGGCACATGTAGATCATTCTCTACAACCACATGTCATCAGGCTCAGGTCTTACCTGAGAAACACACTGCATGTCATTGACTCCACCTCCGGGATACATTGGAAAAGTTCCTATTTATGGGCCACTTTTGATGTTTCGTCACTTTAAACCTGCATCGAACATCAGAAAGTTCTAAATGCAGTCAAACATTTTCTAGAGTTGGACAGGTCTGTACATCCTGCCCAGAAGGAATTTCTATTATCCAGCATTCAGTTTATTTTACAACACAATTATTTTTTGTTTGAAGGGCTTTTATATTTACAGATTTGTGTAACAGCCATGGGGCCAGGTTCGCCCCCAGCAATGCGAACCTCTACATGGGTTTGTGGGAGGATCTTCATGTGTGGAGCAATGCTAGGCTGGGGGCTGGCATTGTGTTCTATAGCCGTTTCATTGATGATATTATTTTTGTTTGGGATGGTGATGAGGAGGAATTGTCTGGTATTTTGTCTTCATTTGGTGACAATCATATGGGACTCAGGTTTACATCTGCCATTCATTCTACACACATCAGATTTCTTGATCTTGAACTTTTCATCTTACCTGGAGATTCCAAGATACACACTAAAACCCACTACAAGAAAGTAACGGTCAATAGTTACCTATATGCTTCAAGCAACCACCACCACAAGTGGTTCAAAAACATATCTAGAAGAGTTTTTTAGGACCAAATGATATTGTACCTCATAACAGGACTTTCTAGAATAAGGGCAGATGCTGGTTCAAAAGTTCTTAGATAAAGGCTATGATAGGGAACTGGTCCTTAAGGCGTTAGATCAGGTGAGGTCAGCTGATAGGAAAGCTCTACTTGGCCAATCCAAAACCAAATATTAATCCACTAGAGTTGGATTTGGATCTGGATAGGAGAAGGAAAGTCAGCCAGGCTCCATTCAGGGGGACTATCCACGATTTATCACTCGATATAATCAAGCAGCTCCATCCAATAAGGAGGTCCTAAAAAACACTGGGACATTTTATTGAGTGATCCAGTGTTGGGTCCCACATTGCCTTTGGTAGTACCTGTGACTTAAAGGAAAGCTAAGAACATTAAAAGCATATTGGCGCCGAGCAGACTGAAAACAAAGGACGGTGATTCTTCCAATATGTATGGTTCATCCAGTGGAAATTCTATTTGTGGTAGGGGTCGTTGTTCAACCTGTAAACATCTAGCCCCAAGAGACCCCTTTATATCCTTTTCAAACAAATCTTCACATGGGGTGAGAGGTTCAATCAATTGCCTGTCTTCATATATGGTCTATACGATATCTTGTTCATGCAGTCCACAGTAGGTGGGCCGTACAATTCGTGCCCTCAGCACCAGATTTCTGGAGCACCGGCACAATGTTATAATTGGGAATAATGTGCACAGTCTATCCAGACATTTCCTGCAAAGACACAGTAGGGACCCTGGCTCCCTTGCCATTATGGGACTTGAGCATATTCCCCCATCGGTATGGGGGGGTGGGGGAGGATAGGTTCAAACGACTCTGTATGAGGGAGACTCCTAGGGGGTTTAATGAGTGCCTGGATACAAGTACACTCATTTAACCATTAGGCCCAATCATCTCTTGGAATCCTGAGGTTAGTCCTTTATATACTATCCCCTTGGTCTCATGGTTCTGTTGTTTGCATTATGAATTCGGTATTGATGCCGTAGCTACATTTTGGCCAGATGTCAACATCTCCGGTGGTAGGTCTCATTTATCTCACATTCCCCTGTATCTTCATCCCTTCCCAGTCTCTTTCCCATCCTTCCCTGGGTTTCCCCTCTTCCTTTTCTGTCCTCCCTTTCCCCACCCTATATATCATACACATACATATATAAATATATACACACAAAGAAAAAAGAAGTGTCAGCTCCATAGCATAATACTGTATGTCGATTTATTATAAAAGAGAGTGGGTCGCAAGGACATGCACTCACATAGGGAAATATAAAACAGTCATTTGAGAGAAGCTGTAAGCAGGCGTCACCAGCTGGAGGACGGCTCAGGTAATAAGTCACAAACGGTGCTGTGCTGAATACAACTGGAGAAACCTTGAGGTGTGTGCAGATCTGATAACCAGGGTCCCCAGCAGGCCTCCACGATCTCCCTGATGCCAACGATGATTATTCTGCCTCACTGGCGTCGCATATACACCGCGGTTGGTCTTGGGTATTGAAGCACCTCACAGCAAACACTCCGTTCCTCCTAGCTGAGCGTCCCGACGCGTTTCGTCACGTGAGTGGCTTCCTCGGGGGTGATTGGCTCACAGCATTCGTGGGTTAACATAGTCACAGTTGCTAAGCAACGGACGTAAACAAGTTCAGAAAATCAGCTGTAAACCACTATATGACTGTGAGTGAGCTAAAGAGTCAATCAATAGAGTAATAACACATACAAAATAAGTTCTATTGGTATTGAGTCTGTCCCGGCCTCGAAATAGGGAGAAGACAGATTCAAAACCCCATGCATTTGTGAATCCTATTGGATTTATCGGTTAGGTACATTCACACCATCAGGGCTTAATGAATGCATTGTTACCAGTATATTGCTATGATGGCATTTGGATGCTGTCACTGCCTCTCTCTTTTTGCCTTAGCTACTTATAGTTGTCTCATTCTTTTAGTGGTGGCCCATTGTGATAGCTAACCATTTACCAGTAATTTGTAGCCATGACCTTGGTCACAGTTTAACCCTTCATGGTAATCGTACGTTATTAGATTGTCTCTTCTATTAACATCAATTACTTATAGATGCTATCTTAAAGTATTTTACATTGCTCAGCAATGTCATACCACTCTAGGTTAGTATTCATATCTACAGTACATAACATTTATATAGATCACGTTTTATATTGTGTTCGAAGTAGTGGTTCGCATTTCTTTCAGCATTTTTATCACATAATACAGATACACATTTTTTAATTCATAAGTGCACGCGACGGATTAAATACATTTGTTTTGACGCGGCGTCACGGGACTATAAGCGCGGCCTAAACTTACCCTAATAGAGCACTCAAAGACTCCTAATGACGAGTGATGGATGTGTATTTGTTAAAACTTATTTGTTTATGGTAATCAAATTAAAATAAGGTGGTACATACAAAAGTTTGTCATTTGTATGTACCACCTTATTTTAACTTGTTTACAATTAAAAATTAAGTTTTTACAAATACACATCCATCACTCATCATTAGGAATCTCTGAGTGCTCTATTAGCCTGTGTGTGTGTGTGTGTGTGTGTGTGTGTGTATATATATATATGTGTGTGTGTGTATATACACAAACTAATTTGCATGTAATTTCCCAGAATCCATTGCTGCAGTGGAAGCACTATATGCTAGGATGATAACGGCGAAAAGCAGGGTTGCAGAACAGTCTAGGACATGTGAATGTGCTCACAAGTGATATTTTTATATGATATATATATATATCTATATATATATATATATATAGATATATATATATATATAGATAGATATAAATAAAGATAGATAGATATAGATATCTATCTATCTATACACACACACACATCTACATATATACACACAGTAAATGAGGAATCAGTATCAGGCGATGCCTTTTCTCATTTGGACTAATAATTGATATTTTATTAACACAGATGTAAATACGAAGATAACCATCTGAGCCAGAGAAGGAATTGCAGAGGGAATAGTAACACAAACAGACAGGGCAATACACGTATGAAAGGGATAGTGATAAATGTGTGCATATAAAGATGTATACACACGCTCGGTTCCTGCCGTGGACAGTTGATTTCTAATCTGTGTTGCAGGCCCCTCTCGCAGAGAGAGGGTTAATAAGGCCCGGAACCGTGCCTATGTTGCCATGGAGTTTGGAAACAAGCCATGGGAAGCGTTAGCCCCTGGAGATCGGAGCGGGATAGCCGCAAAACAATAGCCCCACGTGGTGTAATGTGAGCTGGGCTGACAGGCAGTCACAGCTAAAACAACAAGGCGCCTGTAAGGTGACATCTTTTATTGGGCCGGTAGATAGTCGATATAAGTTGCAAGCTTTCAAACCCACACGCTGATCTTCGTCAGGTAGGTCTCTGAGTAGAACGCTGGCCTTGGAAGTGGGAGAGGGGTTTGTGTTTGTTTTTAATAGTGAGGCACTGCTGGGGAAGTGGTACCAGGGGAGGGGATGGAGATATGTGTTTTGTGTGTGTGTGGAGAAAGATAGGGAAAGATCTGTGTGTGTGTGAGAGATTATATATATATATATATATATATAATAGAATATTTGGGGGGGGGGTCATTTTTTTGGGGTGGGGGTAGTGTAGGTGTTTTTTGGGGAAGGTAGTGTATGTATGTATATTTGTAAATGACATTGTTTTGTACAGAGTAACAATGAAAAAACCTAAAAAAAAAGGGACTTATTGTGAGATTTATTCCCCCACATATTTTGTCGTATATTAATGCTGATACAGTATATACCTATTGGTGTGTACAGTATATGTATGTGTTTGTGGGAGTGTAATATTCATGCTTGTGTTGCGGCTCTCGGAATACTTTGGAGAAATACTTTTTTTTTTTTAGAAATAGAAAATGGCTCTTCTTCCTTGAGAGGTTGCAGACCCCTGTGCTAGTGTAACAGCCAGCGGAGAGTTTTACTTTACTACAGTCCCAAGTTGAGATATATATATATATATATATATATATATATATATATATAATCAAAAAATAAATAGATGATACCGTTCTGTGGCTAACGAAATGCTTTTATTTGTGCGAGCTTTCGAGATACACTGATCTCTTTTTCCGGCGATGTTACAATATATATATAGATAGATATATAGATATATAGATAGATATCCCCGTAAATCCACCTTCAAACAATACGTGGCGAGACACCTGTGCTCACAAAAAGAGCACACCTGAGGTGCACCTCCCCCCCATTCCCCGTCAAGCACCTACAGTATGGGAGGGGATAGGAAGCCGGAATTGGCTATTTGGTCGCAGCTGGACCCCGGGGGGACGCTCCGCCGAGAAGGTACGTGTTAGGTTAGGGGGTTAGTTTGAGGGTTTTAGCAGTTAGGGTAACGCATTTTAGGGTAAGAGGTTTAATTTTTTTTTATGGTAGTGGGTAGCATTAGTATTAGGGATTAACATTAGGGTTTTTTGGGGTAAGGGTCAAGGTTAGGGACTTACTGTAGAGGCGGAGTGTCAAGCGCGGTCATTTAGTCGCAGAGAAACAGCCGCGACCAAATGTCCTAGACCGATAGTACGCATGGGGGTCCCCGATATTAAGCATGGGGGTCCCCGGTAGTAAGCATGGGCCCGGTAGTCAGCACGGGGGTCCCCGGTAGTCAGCACGGGGGTCCCCTTTGGGCAAGAGGGAAGATAGACAGGGGGAGATAGGTAGAGACAAATGGGGCATAGAGGGAGAGACAATGGTGGGGGGAGAGAGTGAGAGACAGGAGATTGGGGGGCAGAGATGATACCATGTGGGTCCGATGATAGACATTTTGTGGCAGAAGGGCGAAACATCATGGAGCAGAGAGGGAATACAGACACATAATTGGGTCATAGAGAGGGAGAACAGACAGTTGGATCAGAGAGGGAGAGACAGAACTGGTGACGCGATGATGGAGAGACATTCATGGGAGCAGAGAGGGAGAACAGACATTGGGGACAGAAGTAGGGAGAGAAACAGACAAGTGGGGGAGCCAGTAGAGGGATAGACCGACATGTTGGGGAGCAAGATGAGAGACCTACAATGGGGATCGTAGAGGGGAGACAAACATGAT
>WSYH01009701.1:0-16471 GCA_036426205.1 Ascaphus truei | reverse complement strand
GACCCCCCTCCCCTGGCGCAGCTCGATCGCGGGTGCTGAAAGACCCGACGGCTGTTTCCAAGGGTGGGGGCTGGAGCAGGGAGCAGCGCGGCTTCTCCTACCTGCGGCCGGTTGCCGGGGACGCGATCGGGCCATTGCTAAGGCCGCGATCGCGTCTCTAAGGTCCCGGCGGCCGGTGAAGCAGGGCGCCGCCATTGCGCTGCGGGTTGCGCATGCGCAGGGACCCGATAGTGTAGGGAGAGCCCCAGAGACAGGGATAGCTCGTGCGAGAGTAGGGACAGCTCAGGGAAGATAGAGGCGGCCCGGGAAAGCTTGCGCATGCGCAGGGCAGGGGAGAGAAAGCCCACGAACCCCTAGCCTACCAGGGAAGCCTCTGAGCTGGGACTACATATCCCAAGAGCCTTTGCGCGCCCCACGTGACACCAGGGAGCCAATAGGGCTTAGGGAGCCCAGGAGAAATAGATACATTTGGCGGGCTTACAGACAGCAGTCAGAGAGAAACGGGAGGCAGAGCAGTGAGAGACCGGAGCAGCCCAAGGAAGGAGGTAGGGTACAGGAGTTCAGGACTCGCTGTACTAGGCCAGCACCCCCTGGGACTGAGGTAGCTTAGTACTCTGATATAGAGAGAGTGTTGCCAGGGATTACTCTAGAGAGAGGGACCCTGTCACTCAGGAGTTATAGTTGGAGCAAGGGATCTGTGAGGGAAGGCAGGTCGCGGGGAGCGAGTACAGCTCCTGCGGCCCTATAGTACTGCACCCCAGATAGGCTCCAATCCCCCAAGGTAGTGGGATAATGCTGAGGGAGGCCCAAGATTGGAACACTGCCCAGTTTAGAGTGCTGCTTTGTCAGAGTCACAGCGGTCTCGTGCTGTAGGTCTGGCAGGCAGGGACCTAGTTGACAGCACGTTGGCTGTCAGCATTAGTGGGCTGTAGGCGTGGGTAGTTAGGGGAGTGGGACGAGGTCCTTAACCTTAGGCCCATAGGAGTTCACCAAGCCACTACAGGTTGCTTGTACTATAGGGACGGCTATAGTGTAGCACGTGCCCCTTAGGAAGATAGGGACACCGTGAAGAGTGCTGTTCCTTGAAGCGGTTTGGACCCACGTTGGGGTCCACAGAGACTGTTCCGGAGTGGGACCGCTCTAGCGGTCCACGTGCAAGGAGTTCGGTTGGAGGAGGATCAGAAGGAGGGGTATCGCCCGACTGATCCTTTGCGAAGCCAGTTGCTGATCCGAGTACCGGGTGCTCGGCAGGTATCTGAAATATAGTGCTCCACCGGGGCCTTAGCTTAACTGTGACTGCGCAGTCACCCATTGACTCTCGTGAAGAGTGCGGGACAATTGGGGGGGTTTCTTGGACACTGGGTGGGCTCACTTAGTGTTGGGGAAGCGTCCTGCGTGACGCGTAGTGGTGTCTCCTCTAGAGAGGGACACAGGTATGTTATGCATGTGATAGGTTATTCTTACAGTGAGAGTAAGTCACTAGGTATTTATACCTTATGTATGTGATCATATTGTGTTATGTGATTGGCCTGCGAGGAACCACTCCCCCTCTGGTGGGAGCCATCGCAGGTGGAGGCGCTGCACCGTTCGTATTGTAAGTATATCCCTAGTGTAATTGCCCCAGGTTTCCCCATGGCGGAAGCTCAGCCCTCCTGTGAGCCAACAGGTAGCACCACAGAGGAACAATATATGTTTCCTGCACCCACCACAGTAGAATCTGCGATTGGGGGGGATATACCCGTACATTGGAGGCGCTGCTGAGGACTTAGACCTGGGGTGGCCTGTGTTTTTTTTTCCAAACTGTCCTATTTTTTCCACCATGGTTTGTGAAGTCCGGACACGAGGTCCGTGACTGGGCCATGAGTTGGGAGTGCCACCGCTCCACACCTGCGGTGGTGGCGTGTGCCATGTCCCTATAGACGTTCGGCCCAGAGATCGAGTGGCCCTGGGACAAAACCCTTATCTCCGGGGGGCTGCCCCCATAGCCGTAGTAGATTTACACTTAGAGGACGCGAAGTATTGTTCGTGCTAGTGAGTTGCGGGCAAGAAAATGAAACGAAGGCCGGGTCCGTCCAGCTGTGGTTGGAAGATTCGGTCGGTTCAGACTGTCTGTAGTTGTATCCGAGCTGCCAAACCAGGAGAGGCGACGTGCCGCTGACTGCACGCCGGCACAGGAAAGTATTGCAGGAAACCTGTCGGGACGGGACTGGCGGGAA
Source organism: Ascaphus truei (assembly GCA_036426205.1). Taxonomy (NCBI): domain Eukaryota; kingdom Metazoa; phylum Chordata; class Amphibia; order Anura; family Ascaphidae; genus Ascaphus; species Ascaphus truei. The sequence goes on along the minus strand of WSYH01009701.1, from coordinate 14,255 downwards.
ACCTAAGCCCGCCCCTGCAATGCGAGTGAGTCAGTGCAGAGCCAGACCCACTCCTTGTAGAAAGTGCCCCTCCTTCAGATTCCACCAGGGGGAGCAAGCACTGTGATTTTCCCACAAACATGAATGAGACAGACTGTAAGGGGATACACCCCTATGTGGTGGTGATGTGCCAGGAGTGAAAACCTTACATTAATGTGCACTGCCTGCAAAAAGTCTAGTCCAGGGAGCCGACCTGTTTCAGCTACCGCTGGAGTGCAAACCGGCACCGTGGACGGAGAGCGGAGCATACAGTATTGTAGCCCTAACTGTGAATGTTCTAGGGAGGCATTGGCGTGGGGCCTAAATGTGACTGTTGCGGTGCCCGGTTCTTGAAGCCAATTGTGTCCAGTTAACAGAACCAGAAAGAGGACAAGGGACAATTGATGAGGCGGGATACGGTACTACGGTCTTGTCAGAAAGACGGAGAGGAGTATTGGATTTCCTCATGCGGATTATAATAGTCTTACAGGAGATGCGAAAAGGGGGTGTATTAAGGCCAACGATGTGGAGGTGTACTGTTGTGACCAATTCCGAGAGGAGCAATACTGACCACACTGTTGCGGTAGGAAGCGGGGTGACCCCCTTTCCTGGAGGAGGCTATTGGAAGAGATAGAGAAGCATGAAGTTGTAGAAACGTGTTCAGTTCCTGAGGGACGAGGTTGAAGTCCCATCGGTGGCGATGCGCCTACCGGCGAACCACCCCAGCGAAGATAAATACAGAGGAATCACGGGTAAGTGTGTATACCCCCCACTCTTCTAGTGAATCCATAACCCAGCACTTGTGGTGATGCGCCTGCCGGCGGACCACTCTAGTGAAACCAAGAACATACTATCTCGGCGGATACAGAGCCTGCTGTGGGCCCGGTGCCCTAGAGAAGTGTTATCCCGATGTTGCGGACCTGCTGTGGGCGTGTGACCCAGTTGTGCCCTACAACGGCCAGTCCGCGCCATACTACAGAGGGGGGTACCATCGGTCCTAGAAGAAGGACCAGTACTACCGACGACAAGGGTGAGTCGACTGCCCCAGGGGTGTCGGGGGGGGGTGAGCCTCCAAGTGACCGCGGAGCACGATGGCTCCTTAAGGTGGTCGCCCGGGCGAAGGGGTCCCCTCTGCATCGCGTCCTGGCGGAGGTGGTGTCTCATTAGAAGGTAGCTGTCCAGTGGTGAGAGTGGATCAGTATCTACCGCCGATTATTCAAGATGAAGAGGAAACCATCGCAAGCCAGCCGAGGGTGGTAAGGAACCCCCTTGCTCCCCACGGCTCCGATGGGAGGTGGCCGTTAAAAAGGGCCAGAGTTACGGCTCCTGAGCAGAGTGTGAGGCCCGTGAGGCTCCAACCCAAATGGTTCCAGGACTAGGATCTAACGCTCCCGAGTTCCAAGTCAGGGTGGGTGTGGACTCCCAGAAGTGTTTTGGACAGGTCCCGTAGACGAGCGGGTGGGAACTGACAGCGTCCCCGAGGAACTGTTGGCCACGGGAATCACCGCAGTGGTTAAGGTATCAAACCTTTACCCCCTGCCGGGTGAACCAGAGACTTTAGATAGACAGAGACATTGTTCAGTTTTCGTTCCCAGTGACCTCACGGGTTCGTAGGGACACGGACTGTGTAGTGTAAAAATGTTCTCCTGGAGCCCAAAGAGGACGCTGCCACCCACAGGTAGGGACCGCGGGAAAGGTCCTGGCCTCCTGGTCTACCGCATCCAAGCGCGAGACAGGGTGGAGTAAAGGCCTGTTTTAAAGACGTTGTGCTACTCCTTCCACCAGGGGGGGAAGTTAGTAGCGAAGAAGCCAGTGACTGTTGCCCTCGGTGTGCTCTCCAAGAAATTTTTCTGGGGGAGGCTCACAGACGCAAAAGTGAGGTACCCCCACATGTTCAGTTAGGAACCCACAAATGGTCTCAGTAGCCCGGTGTATAGTGTGTTGTAATCTGTCCTGTAACCCGGATGTAAAGTCGGAATGTGTTGTGTATCTGGTACTGCATTTTCACATGAAGTTTTGTGCAGTGGTTACATTGTATATCCAAGCGAGTCGTGCGTTGGAGAGTCCCACCAGGGGAGAGAGAATATAGCCTGGAGCTCCCGTGGCTCCTGGAGACCCCTCCCCTGGCGCAGCTCATCGCGGGGTGCTGAATGATGTGAAATGAAAGGAACCTGAGGACGGCGATCTGGCCTGGTTTGTGAGTTTCCAAGGGGGGGGAGGGAGCAACCTGGGAGACTAGCGCGGCCTTCCTACACTACCTCGGCGATGGGTTGCCGTGAGGTGGAGCGCGTCCCCGACCGGGCCATGTGTAAGCCGACGATGTAAATAAGATCGCACGAGTATCTCAAATCTCGGGTACGCTTGGGCGGCGCTCGTTGACATCACGACAAACGGTGCGAGGACTATTGTTGCGGCCTGCCCGCCCTGGTGAGATTCTTCAAGGGAACCCTTGGTCTGCTATTCCCCTTTGCCTAGTCGAAGGGTCTACTCTTCTTTGATTATGTTGAGTACCGCGGCCGGGCAGACGCCCCCAAACCAGAGAGTTCCCACGGGATCCCGAGCTCAGTGCCGTTCCCCCGTTAGCAGGCTCCTCCGTTCATCCGTACACCCCTAAGCATCAGGGACCCAGGTGCCGTAATGATTTTTAGAGCGTCGCCATCCCGGGAATTTCCGCGGAGGATAACGCTGCGCTCCTCACCCTCCTTTCTTCCCCCCTTTCACTGCGCCCTAGGGCTATGGGCGAATGTACGCGACCCAGACCGAGAACCACGCCCCGAACCCATAGCCTTATCCGGGAAGACTCTGAGGCTGGGGCCACTTACCAATCCCAAGAGCTTCCTGCGCGCCCCAGTGCACCAGGGAGCAATAGGGCTTAGGGGTATCGCCAGGAGAAAAGATACATTTTGGAGGGCTACAGACAGCCGTCAGAGCAGAGGAGAAACGGGAGGCAGAGCAGGAGAGACCGGAGCAGCCCAAGGAAGGAGGTATGTATAGGCGTTCAGGGACTCGGGGTACTAGGCCAGCACCCCTGGGACTGAGGTAGCCTTCCAGCTACTTATGAATAGGAGAGTGTTCACGGATACTCTAGAGAGATGGGCACTGTCACTCAGGACGTTTATAGTGGTGCAAGGGAGCTGTGGAGGGAAGGCACAGGGGCGGGGAGCGAGTACAGCTCCTGCGGCCCTATAGGTACCTGCACCCCAGATAGGCTCCAATCCCCCAAGGTAGTGGGATAATTGCTGAGGGAGGCCCAAGATTGGAACACTGCCCTTAGTTTAGAGTGCTGCTTTGTCAGAGTCACAGCGGTCAGTGCTGTGAGGTCTGGCAGGCAGGCACCTAGTTGACAGCACGTTGGCTGTCAGCATTAGTGAGGCTGTAGGGACGTGGGTAGTTAGGGGAGTGGGACAGGTCCTTAACCCCTTTAGGCCCATAGGAGTTCACCAAGCCACTACAGGTTGCTGTACTATAGGGACGGCCTATAGTGTAGCACGTGCCCCTTAGGAAGATAGGACCAGTGAAGAGTGCTGTTCTTGAAGGGTTTGGACCCAAGTTGGGGTCCACAGAGACTGTTCCGGAGTGGGAACCGCTCTAGCGGTCCACGTGCAAGGAGTTCGGTTGGAGGATTCAGAAGGAGGAGGTATCGCCGACTGATCCTTTGCGAAGCCAGTTGCTGATCCCGAGTACCGGAGTGCTCGGCAGGTATCTGAATCATAAGTGCTCCACCGGGCCCTTAGCTTAACTGTGACTGCGCAGTCACCCATTGACTCTCTTGAGAGTGCGGACATTGGGTGGGGTTTCTTGGACACTGGGTGGGCTCACTTGGTGTGGGGAAGCGTCGCTGGTGACGCAGTAGGTGTCTCCTCTAGAGAGGGACACAGGTATGTTATGCATGTGATAGGTTATCTTAACAGTGAGTAAAGTCACTAGTTATTATACCTTATGTCTATGTGATCATTATTGTGTTATTGTGATTGGCCTGCGAGGAACCACTCCCCCTCTGGTGGGAGCCATCGCAGGTGGAGGCGCTGCACCGTTCGTATTGTAAGTATATACTAGTGTAATTGCCCCAGGTTTCCCCATGGCGGAAGCTCAGCCTCCTCGTGAGCCAACAGGTATGCACCACACCGAGTAACAATATATGTTTCCTGCACCCACACAGTAGAATCTGCGATTGGGGGGGATATACCCGTACAATTGGAGGCGTGCTGAGGAGATGACTTAGACCTGGGGTGCCCTGTGTTTTTTTTTCCAAACTGTTCTATTTTTCCACCATGGTTTGTGAAGTCCGGACACGAGGTCCGTGACTGGGCCATGAAGTTGGGAGTGCCACCGCTCCACACACTTGCGGTGTGCCATGTCATAGCGTTCGGTCCCCAGAGATACGAGTGGCCCTGGGACAAAACCCTTATTCCGGGGGGCTGCCCCCATAGCCGTAGTAGATTACACATTAGAGGACGCGAATGTATTGTTCCGTGCTAGTGAGTTGCGGGCGAAATAACGAAGGCTGGGTCCGTCCAGCTTGTGGTTGGAAGATTCGGTCGGTTCAGACTGTCCTGTAGTGTATCCTGAGCTGCCAAACAGGAGAGCGCAACGTGCCGCTGACTGCACGCCGGCACAGGAAAGTATGCAGGAAACCTGTCCGGGGACTGGCGGAAACCCTAAGCCCCGCACCTGCAATGCGAGTGAGTCAGTGCAGAGCCAGACCCACTCCCTTGTAGAAAGTGCCCCTCCTTCAGATTCCACCAGGGGGAGGAGCAAGCCTGTGTTTCCACCAAACATGAATAGAGACAGACTGGAGGGGATACACCCTATGTGGCGTGGTATGTGCGCAGGAGTGATGAAAGCCCTTACATTAATGTGCACTTGCCTGCAAAAAGTCTATGTCCAGGGAGCCGACCTGTTTCAGCTACCGCTGGAGTGCAAGACCGGCACGTGGGACGGAGAGCGGAGCATACAGTATTGTAGCCCTAACTGTACGTTCTAGGGAGGCGAGGCTTGGCGTGGGCGCTAAATGTGACTGTTTGCGGTGCCCCGGTTCTTGAAGCCAATTGTGTCCCAGTTAACAGAACCAGAAGAGGACAAGGGACAATTGGTGGCGGGGTACTACGGTCTTTGTCAGAAAGACGGAGAGGAGCTATTGGATTCCTCATGCGGATTATTAATAGTCTTACAGGAGATGCGAAAAGGGGATTGTATTAAGGCCACCGATGTGGAGGTGTAATGTTGTGACCAATTCGAGAGGAGCAATACCTGACCATCCTGTTGCGGTCAGGAAGCGGGGTGACCCCCTTTCCTGGAGGAGCTATTGGAAGAGATAGAGAGCATGAAGTTGTAGAAACGTGTTCAGTTCCTGAGCGGGACGAGGTTGAAGTCCCATCGGTGGCGATGCGCCTACCGGCGAACCACACCCAGACGAGATACAGAGGAATCACAGGGTAAGGTGGTATACCCCCACCTTCTTCTAGTGAATTCAGTAACCCAGCACTGTGGTGATGATGCGCCTGCCGGCGGACCACTCTAGTTGAAACCCAAGAACATACTATCTCGGCGGATACAAGAGCCTGCTGTGGGCCCGTGTGCCCTAGAGGAGTGTTATCCCGATGTTGCGGACCTGCTGTGGGCGTGTTGTGCCCTACAACGGCCAGTCCGGCCTACTACAGAGGGTACCATCGGTCCATAGGAAGAAGGACCAGTATACTCGACGACAAAGGTGAGTCGACTCCCCAGGGGTGTCGGGGGTGAGCCTCCAGGTGACCGCGGAGCACGATGGCTCCTTAAGTGCTGGTCGCCCGGGCGAAGGGCTCCCCTCTGCATCGCGTCCTGGCGGAGGTGTCCTCATTAGAAGGTAGCTGTCCAGGTGAGAGTGGATCAGTATCTACCGCCGATATCAATATGAAGAGAAGAGAAACCCATCGCAAGCCAGCAGAGTGGTAGTAAGGAACCCCCTTGCTCCCACAGGCTCCGATGGAGGTGGCACGTAAAAAAGGGCCAGAGTTAGGCTCGAGCAGAGTGTGAGCCCGTGCGCTCCCAACCCAAATGGTTCCAGGACTAGGATCTAACGTCCCGAGTTCCAAGTCAGTGAGTGGGACTGTCCCAGAAGTGTTTGGACAGGTCCCGATAAAGCGACTGGTGGGAACTGACAGCGTCCCCGAGGACCTGTTGGCCACCGGGAATCACCGCAGTGGTAAGGTATCAAACCTTTACCCCCTGCCGGGGTGAACCAAGAGAATTTGATGGACAGAGACATTGTCAGTTTTCGCTTCCCAGGGAAGCCTACGGGTCCGTAGGGACACGGACTGTGTAGTAAAAATGTTCTCCTTGGAGCCCAAAGAGGACCGCTCCACCCAAAGGTAGGGACCGCGGGGAAGGTCCTGGCCTCCTGGTCTACCGCATCCAAGCGCCGGATGACCGGGGGGTAAAGGCCCTGTTTTAAAGACGTTGTGCTACTCTTCCACCAGGGGGAGGGGAAGAGTAGCGAAGAAGCACAGTGACTGTTGCCCTCGGTGTGCTCTCCAAGAAATTTTTCTGGGGGAGGCTCACAGACGCAAAAAGTGAGGTACCCCCACATGTCAGTTAGGGACACCCACAAATGGTCTCAGCTAGCCTCGGGTAGTGTGGTAAATGTCCTGTAACCCGAGATGTAAAGTCGGAATGTGTTGGTATTCTGTGACTGCATTTTCACATATGTAATGTTGTGCATGGTTACATTGTTATCCAAGGCGAGGTCGGTGGAGTCCCACCAGGGGGAGAGATATAGGCTGGGCTCCCGTGGCTCCTGGAGACCCCCCTCCCCTGGCGCCAGCTCGATCGCGGGTGCTGAAAGACCCGGCGGCTGGTCCAAGGGTGGGGGGGCTTGAGCAGGGCAGCGCGGGCTTTCTACCTGCGGCCGGTTGCCGGGGACGGATGGGCCATTGCTAAGGCCGCGATCGCGTTCTTAAGGTTCCCGGAGGGACGGTGTGATGTGAAGCAAGAGGCGCCGCATTGCGCTGCGGGTTGCGCATGCGCAGGGCCCCGATAGTGTAGGGAGAGCACCAGAGACAGGGATAGCTCAGTGAGAGATAGGGACAGCTCAGGGAAGATAGAGGCGGCCCGGGAAAGCTTGCGATGCGAGGGCAGGGGAGTAGAAAGCCCCGAACCCCTAGCCTACCAGGGAAGCCTCTGAGCTGGGATACATATCCCAAGAGCCTTGCGCGCCCCACGTGACACCAGGGAGCCAATAGGGCTTAGGGAGACAGGAGAAATAGATACATTTGGCGGGCTTACAGACAGCAGTCAGAGAGAAACGGGAGGCAGAGCAGTGAGAGACCGGAGAGCAGCCCAAGGAAGGAGAGTAGAGAGGGTATAGGAGTTCAGGACTCCGCGTACTAGGCCAGCACCCCTGGGACTGAGGTAGCTTAGTACTCTGATATAGAGGAGTGTTGCCAGGATTACTCTAGAGAGAGGGACCCTGTCACTCAGGAGTTATAGTTGGTGCAAGGGATCTGTGAGGGAAGGCAGGGGCGGGGAGCGGGAGCGGTACAGCTCCTGCGGCCCTATAGGTACCTGCACCCAGATAGGCTCCAATCCCCCAAGGTAGTGGGATAATTGCTGAGGGAACCCAAGATGGGGACACTGCCTCTAGTTTAGAGTGCTGCTTTGTCAGAGTCACAGCGCGTCAGTGCTGTGAGGTCTGGCGGCAGGCAACTAGTTGACAGCACGTGGCTGTCAGCATTAGTGAGGCTGTAGGGGCGTGGGTGGTAGTTAGGGGAGTGGGACAGTCCTTAACCCCTTTAGGCCCATAGGAGTTCACCAAGCCACTACAGGTTGCTGTACTATAGGGACGGCCTATAGTGTAGCACGTGCCCCTTAGGAAGATAGGGACACAGTGAAGAGTGCTGTTCCTTGAAGCGGTTGGACCCACGTTGGGGTCCACAGAGACTGTTCCGGAGTGGGACCGCTCTAGCGGTCCACGTGCAAGGAGTTCGGTTGGAGGATCAGAAGGAGGTATCGCCCGACTGATCCTTTGCGAAGCCAGTTGCTGATCCGAGTACCGGAGTGCTCGGCAGGTATCTGAATCATAAGTGCACCACCGGGCCCTTAGCTTAACTGTGACTGCGCAGTCACCCATTGACTCTCTGTAAGAGTGCGGGACATTGGGTGGGGTTTCTCTGGACACTGGGTGGGCTCATCTTGGTGTAGGGGAAGCGTCCGGTGATGAGCAGTAGGTGTCTCCTCTAGAGAGGGACACAGGTATGTTATGCATGTGATAGGTTATTCTTAACAGTGAGTAAAGTCACTAGTTATTATACCTTATGTCTATGTGATCATTATTGTGTTATTGTGATTGGCCTGCGAGGAACCACTCCCCCTCTGGTGGGAGCCATCGCAGGTGGAGGCGCTGCACCGTTCGTATTGTAAGTATATACTAGTGTAATTGCCCCAGGTTTCCCCATGGCGGAAGCTCAGCCCTCCTGTGAGCCAACAGGTATGCACCACACCGAGTAACAATATATGTTTCCTGCACCCACACAGTAGAATCTGCGATTGGGGGGGATATACCCGTACAATTGGAGGCGTGCTGAGGAGATGACTTAGACCTGGGGTGCCCTGTGTTTTTTTTTCCAAACTGTTCTATTTTTCCACCATGGTTTGTGAAGTCCGGACACGAGGTCCGTGACTGGGCCATGAAGTTGGGAGTGCCACCGCTCCACACACTTGCGGTGTGCCATGTCATAGCGTTCGGTCCCCAGAGATACGAGTGGCCCTGGGACAAAACCCTTATCTCCGGGGGGCTGCCCCCATAGCCGTAGTAGATTACACATTAGAGGACGCGAATGTATTGTTCCGTGCTAGTGAGTTGCGGGCGAAATAACGAAGGCTGGGTCCGTCCAGCTTGTGGTTGGAAGATTCGGTCGGTTCAGACTGTCCTGTAGTGTATCCTGAGCTGCCAAACAGGAGAGCGCAACGTGCCGCTGACTGCACGCCGGCACAGGAAAGTATGCAGGAAACCTGTCCGGGGACTGGCGGAAACCCTAAGCCCCGCCCTGCAATGCGAGTGAGTCAGTGCAGAGCCAGACCCACTCCCTTGTAGAAAGTGCCCCTCCTTCAGATTCCACCAGGGGGAGAGCAAGCCTGTGTTTCCACCAAACATGAATAGAGACAGACTGGAGGGGATACACCCTATGTGGCGTGGTATGTGCCAGGAGTGATGAAAGCCCTTACATTAATGTGCACTTGCCTGCAAAAAGTCTATGTCCAGGGAGCCGACCTGTTTCAGCTACCGCTGGAGTGCAAGACCGGCACGTGGGACGGAGAGCGGAGCATACAGTATTGTAGCCCTAACTGTAGTTCTAGGGAGGCGAGGCTTGGCGTGGGCGCTAAATGTGACTGTTGCGGTGCCCCGGTTCTTGAAGCCAATTGTGTCCCAGTTAACAGAACCAGAAGAGGACAAGGGACAATTGGTGGCGGTGGTACTACGGTCTTTGTCAGAAAGACGGAGAGGAGCTATTGGATTCCTCATGCGGATTATAATAGTCTTACAGGAGATGCGAAAAGGGGATTGTATTAAGGCCACCGATGTGGAGGTGTAATGTTGTGACCAATTCGAGAGGAGCAATACCTGACCATCCTGTTGCGGTCAGGAAGCGGGGTGACCCCCTTTCCTGGAGGAGCTATTGGAAGAGATAGAGAGCATGAAGTTGTAGAAACGTGTTCAGTTCCTGAGCGGGACGAGGTTGAAGTCCCATCGGTGGCGATGCGCCTACCGGCGAACCCACCCAAGCGAGATACAGAGGAATCACAGGGTAATGGTGGTATACCCCCACCTTCTTCTAGTGAATTCAGTAACCCAGCACTGTGGTGATGTGCGCCTGCCGGCGGACCACTCTAGTTGAAACCAAGAACATACTATCTCGGCGGATACAGAGCCTGCTGTGGGCCGTGTGCCCTAGAGGAAGTGTTATCCCGATGTTGCGGACCTGCTGTGGGCGTGTGTGCCCTACAACGGCCAGTCCGGCCTACTACAGAGGTACCATCGGTCCATAGGAAGAAGGACCAGTATACTCGACGACAAGAGGTGAGTCGACTGCCCCAGGGGTGTCGGGGGTGAGCCTCCAGGTGACCGCGGAGCACGATGGCTCCTTAAGTGCTGGTCGCCCGGGCGAACGGGCTCCCCTCTGCATCGCGTCCTGGCGGAGGTGTCCTCATTAGAAGGTAGCTGTCCAGGGTGAGAGTGGATCAGTATCTACCGCCGATATCAATATAAGAGAAGAGAAACCCATCGCAAGCCAGCAGAGTGGTAGTAAGGAACCCCCTTTGCTCCCACAGGCTCCGATGGAGGTGGCACGTAAAAAAGGGCCAGAGTTAGGCTCGAGCAGAGTGTGAGCCCGTGCGCTCCCAACCCAAATGGTTCCAGGACTAGGATCTAACGTCCCGAGTTCCAAGTCAGTGAGTGGGACTGTCCCAGAAGTGTTTGGACAGGTCCCGATAAAGCGACTGGTGGGAACTGACAGCGTCCCCGAGGACCTGTTGGCCACCGGGAATCACCGCAGTGGTAAGGTATCAAACCTTTACCCCCTGCCGGGGTGAACCAAGAGAATTTGATGGACAGAGACATTGTCAGTTTTCGCTTCCCAGGGAAGCCTACGGGTCCGTAGGGACACGGACTGTGTAGTAAAAATGTTCTCCTTGGAGCCCAAAGAGGACCGCTCCACCCAAAGGTAGGGACCGCGGGGAAGGTCCTGGCCTCCTGGTCTACCGCATCCAAGCGCCGGATGACCGGGGGGTAAAGGCCCTGTTTTAAAGACGTTGTGCTACTCTTCCACCAGGGGGAGGGGAAGAGTAGCGAAGAAGCACAGTGACTGTTGCCCTCGGTGTGCTCTCCAAGAAATTTTTCTGGGGGAGGCTCACAGACGCAAAAAGTGAGGTACCCCCACATGTCAGTTAGGGACACCCACAAATGGTCTCAGCTAGCCTCGGGTTAGTGTGGTAAATGTCCTGTAACCCGAGATGTAAAGTCGGAATGTGTTGGTATTCTGTGACTGCATTTTCAATATGTAATGTTGTGCATGGTTACATTGTTATCCAAGGCGAGGTCGGTGGAGTCCCACCAGGGGGAGAGATATAGGCTGGGCTCCCGTGGCTCCTGGAGACCCCCCTCCCCTGGCGCCAGCTCGATCGCGGGTGCTGAAAGACCCGGCGGCTGGTCCAAGGGTGGGGGGGCTTGAGCAGGGCAGCGCGGGCTTTCTACCTGCGGCCGGTGCCGGGGACGGATGGGCCATTGCTAAGGCCGCGATCGCGTTCTTAAGGTCCCGGAGGCGTGTGATTTGAAGCAGAGGCGCCGCATTGCGCTGCGGGTTGCGCATGCGCAGGGCCCCGATAGTGTAGGGAGAGCACCAGAGACAGGGATAGCTAGTGAGAGATAGGGACAGCTCAGGGAAGATAGAGGCGGCCCGGGAAAGCTTGCGTATGCGAGGGCAGGGGAGTAGAAAGCCCCGAACCCCTAGCCTACCAGGGAAGCCTCTGAGCTGGGATACATATCCCAAGAGCCTTGCGCGCCCCACGTGACACCAGGGAGCCAATAGGGCTTAGGGAGACAGGAGAAATAGATACATTTGGCGGGCTTACAGACAGCAGTCAGAGAGAAACGGGAGGCAGAGCAGTGAGAGACCGGAGAGCAGCCCAAGGAAGGAGAGTAGAAGGGTATAGGAGTTCAGGACTCCGCTGTACTAGGCCAGCACCCCTGGGACTGAGGTAGCTTAGTACTCTGATATAGAGGAGTGTTGCCAGGATTACTCTAGAGAGAGGGACCCTGTCACTCAGGAGTTATAGTTGGTGCAAGGGATCTGTGAGGGAAGGCAGGGGCGGGAGCGGGACGGTACAGCTCCTGCGGCCCTATAGGTACCTGCACCCAGATAGGCTCCAATCCCCCAAGGTAGTGGGATAATGCTGAGGGAACCCAAGATGGGGACACTGCCCTAGTTTAGAGTGCTGCTTTGTCAGAGTCACAGCGGTCAGTGCTGTGAGGTCTGGCGGCAGGCAACTAGTTGACAGCACGTGGCTGTCAGCATTAGTGAGGCTGTAGGGGACGTGTGGTAGTTAGGGGAGTGGGACAGTCCTTAACCCCTTTAGGCCCATAGGAGTCACCAAGCCACTACAGGTTGCTTACTATAGGGACGGCCTATAGTGTAGCAACGTGCCCCTTAGGAAGATAGGGACACAGTGAAGAGTGCTGTTCCGTGAAGGGTTGGACCCACGTTGGGGTCACAGAGACTGTTCCGGAGTGGGACCGCTCTAGCGGTCCACGTGCAAGGAGTTCGGTTGGAGATCAGAAGGAGGTAATCGCCCGACTGATCCGTTTGCGAAGCCAGTTGCTGATCGAGTACGGAGTGCTCGCCAGGTATCTGAATATAAGTGCACCACCGGGCCCTTAGATTAAATGTGATACGCACAGCACCCATTGACTCTCAGTAAGAGTGCAGGGAATGGGTGGGGTTTCTCTGGACACTGGGTGGGCTCACTTAGTGTTGGGGAAGCGTCCTGCGTGACGCAGTAGGTGTCTCCTCTAGAGAGGGACACAGGTTATGTTATGCATGTGATAGGTTATTCTTACATGTGAGTAAAGTCACTAGTTATTATACCTTCATGTCTATGTGATCATTATTGTGTTATTGTGATTGGCCTGCGAGGAACCACTCCCCCTCTGGTGGGAGCCATCGCAGGTGGAGGCGCTGCATCGTTCGTTATTGTAAGTATTATCCCTAGTGTAATTGCCCCAGGTTTCCCCGTGGCGGAAGCTCAGCCCTCCTGTGAGCCAACAGGTATGCACCACACCGAGTAACAATATATGTTTCCTGCACCCACACAGTAGAATCTGCGATTGGGGGGGATATACCCGTTACATATGTAAAATAAAGAAATAATCACAGACGTAGACGAAGAAGATGATGGAAGATTAAAGAAAGAAGAATTTGGTTACCTGTCCTGGATCTTCACGTGAATGGTGTTGGATTGAGTTTCGTGACGTCACGGTACGAGAGCTTTCTGATTCCCCAGGATTTGGAGGCCCAACGATTCTAAAGGTAACGTAAATATTAAGTGTATGTACTTTTATTTTTACAGGTTTTTTGATTGCATTTTTTTGTTTGTATTTTTTTCATTGCCCATTGACTGCTAATCTATTAATCTGTGCCTGTTTAGGGTACAGATGAATACAGTGGTAGCCAATGCATTTTTGGCCAAATGCATTTCTTCTATTGACTGTTCTATTCTTTATTTCTGTTTATTGTTTAGATTAAATTGTTTTGAAATGTGATTTTTTTTAATTTACAGATTGGTTTGCGTTTTTATTTTATGATGTATTTTGGTGGCTACTGGCTTTAATTTATGTGTTGCCTAGAGGTTGTAATAATTAATTGTTGTTTTGGTTACCGCTTTTATATATTAAATGTATTGTTTCACTAGTGGTATGATTTATGTAATTGATTGCCTAGTGGTTTTAATTATTTTATTGATTGCCTAGTGGTTTTATTTCTTTAATTGATTGGCTAGTGGTTTTATTTAGGTAATTGCTTGGTTGGCTAGTGGTTTTAATTTTTATTTCTAGGGGTTGAGGTGCTTGTTGTATGTTTTATTATTGTGTATTTTGGACATTCATTATTTTGTATTAGGGTGACTGCTATAGTAGCTTTTCATGCCCATGTTATAGGGGTATGATGTACTACTATGCCACTCAATGGGTACAGGGTGGGTATAGTGGGTCCGGGGTGGGTGGTTAGGCCTCCCGGGTGGGTAGTGGGGGAGGGTGGGTTAACCACAAAATTACTATAATTAAGGGGTTAGGGGCCATTAGATTGTATTTTTGAATGTATTCTTTCTGGCAACGGAGGACATGGTTCTGCAGTATGCTGCCGAGGACGCCTTTCATATTGGCAGGGATAAGTAGAACGATTTTTATTTACCCTATTTCCTCGATTCTAAGACACACCTTTTTTCCGATTTTGACATGTCTGAGATCGGTTTGCATCTTAGAATCGATGTATTAAAAAAAATAGTGTTAACAGCACTAACCCCCTCTTTTTACTTATCATATTTCAGGAGAGATCCCATGTCCAGAGGAGGACGAAGCGGGTGGCGGGAGTGTGGTAAGTGTACGGCGGGAGTGTGGTAAGTGTACGGCGGGAGTGTGGTAAGTGTACGGTGGGAGTGTGGTAAGTGTACGGCGGGAGTGTGGCAGGTGTACGGCGGGAGTGTGGCAGGTG
>WSYH01009700.1:0-25207 GCA_036426205.1 Ascaphus truei | reverse complement strand
TCCCACCTCTTTTGCACCTCCCACTCCCTTCTCCCCCCCCCTTTTTTTTTCTCTCCTTCCCCCTCCATGCTTTTCGGTCTTTTTGCTCTCTATCCCCATTGTCATCCAAACTCCTACGTACTACAGTATTATTTTTTTTTTTTTTTTCCGTTTTCAAATGTTGTGTGTTACACATGTTTTTTTTTAATTAGTTTCTGTACATTCACAGTGTGATTGATATAGTGGGCCCGCTACCCTTATCACTTGCAGAGGATCGCAGCGAAGCAGGGTATGCCAGACAGAGGAGGCAGGAACACGACGCTATTGCATGGCAGACAATTACCGACAAGGAGGGGCGTTTGACTTCACCAGTGCTCGGAGCTGCTCCTCCACGCGGCGTACCACCATCCGAAGCCCCTGTGCGTACGCTCACACACCACCATCACGTTGCCTGCCGACCGCCTTGCACTATCCTGTTCAGCCACCCGCACACATCTTCAAGCTGTGCCCGCCCGAGCACATCTTCTTGCCGCCCCTCGTCGCGCACACTGCATCCTGCGGGCCCGCCACCCAGTTTTTTGTCGCAGCAGCGCCTGCTCCCCCCTAAAATATCTTGCGCCTACATCATTGGCCCCCCCCCCAGTTTGCGCAACCACTTGCATTACAACACACTCTCTCAATCAATCACCACATACAATCAATCACCCCACACACACACACACCACACAACAACACACACACACACACACACACACACACACACACACACACACACACACACACACACACACACAACTCACCACACCACACCACACACACACTCAATCACAACACCCACACCACACCTCAATCACACACACCACATCACAACTCAAATCCACTCCAACACTCCACACTCAAATCAACACACACACAAGATCACCTCAAATCCCCCCCCCACAGCACACCACTCTCAATCCCACCACACATCTACACCCCACCTCACACTCCCCACATCTCACAACCATCACACCTCCCCTCCCCACTCTTCCACCCCCTCCGACTCTCAACCACCTTCTCTAACAAACTGTGCTGCGTGTAACCCCTTCCACACTCAATCCACCCCCTATAAGCATCCCCGAAGGATACCCATCCCTATGTGGGTTTAACATAATTCCTCCCTACCTCAGCGCACGAACACAACAGACACAGCAGGGGGTTTCCCACTCGTCGTGATTCCATACCAACCCCCCACACACAACGTCCACGTTATATATCCTCGGCCCATCACGACATACGGAACCCCCTGCTTCCAGAAATAGTTTATGCCCCAGCCCGTAGGTGATGCTGTCGGTATCCACCTATCCGCTACCATTTTCAAATGCCACCTTCCCTCCCCGTCCACACCAGCAGCACAACCGCCAATATGCTAAAACAATCCGCAAGGGATTACGAAAATACACTTCCGCTTTTTCCCGCGGGACCTTTAACAAAGCCGCCATTTATCGATATATTCAAGCATCCTAAGGTGCAGGGAAACGGCATTCGTCCCTCGTCTCCCCGCTGCAACCCCCCGTGTCCCCCCCTCAACTCCTGTGAACATGGACTATGTCGGCGTAAGGGGTCGTACGGCTGCTTTTTGGGGGCGAGTGGCGTTTTTTTTAAATCAATTTGCACAGACACATATATGAGAGCATGATTGCTTCGCTTTAATACAACTTATAATTCCATGTGGCTTGAGTGAGCTGTGCTGTTTCACAGCTATTTATTATTCTAGAATACCTGCTGGTATAAGCATGCCTCTGACCACTGTGAAATATCCGCATTGTTGTGATTAAGCTGCTAGACTTATTATTTTCGCAAGATCTATAAAGAAAAAAACCACAGAAGATTCTAAGGGTTAAGTGTACTGTCCATTTTTTGATGGATGCCTCGACAGTGAAAATAAATAAATAAAACCTTGTGAGGGTCTTAATGATGAAACACATTATATGAAAACTGGATAGCAACAGGAAACAAAAGACTGAATGCTTCTGTTGTGTAAAGGAGACATCTCTATTTAGCCCCCCATGCTGCTCACAACTAGTGCGGGAAGCAGACAGGAAGAGAAGGAGGGTCTGTCTGTGTGCAGAGAGAAGCCCCGCCCCCTCTGCAAGACACAGACACATAGAAGCAGCAGCACGGAGCTTCTGGCCGCCCGTGCACAGCTCTGCCTGCCCCCAGGTTTCCCTGCACGCAGCCCGCGCCCCCCTACATAATCTTGCTCCCCACAGTTTGCGCACCGCTGTGTTAAGGCATCAATTTTCACATAATCAATATGGCTCAGAACTCGCCATCGACCTCTCTAATAGAAGGTTTAATCCAGGTATTTAAAATATATTGTTTTAGCGGCCAAGCAGACTACATCTATAGATACATTCTAATATTGATCTTGAGCCTGCAGTTCAAGCAATATCCTACATGTGTTTTTTTTTTTTTTAAACAAATCAGTTCTGTACAATGAGAAAATACTTTTTCTTTCTTTTTTAAAACAATTTTTAGACATTTTTAATGTATTCTAATGTAGCAAACATTTTTGTTTCTATAGAAACCATTTACAAAGTCACAACCCTTCCCCTTCTGAGACAGGCTCTGGCTCTTAAGGCTTTGCACGCGGCCTTGGAGGAAGTCACGAGCTGGTGAGTGACGCGGCCGCACGCGCTGCCGGCTGCAGAGGGTCCTCAGCCTAAGTCCTGCCCTCTCTACTAGATACTATCATACCTAGTAACTGCGTGGTCACATGATCTTCCACACAGAACTTTGCATCGTGGGGACTGTTTTGCAGCAATAACTGAATTAAATAACCCCGAGCAAAGCGATCGTGTGTGTGTGTGTGTGTGTGTGTGTCTGTCTGTCTGTCTGTCTGTCTCTGTATACGTGCGCACACCAGCACTGTCCATATCTATCTCTGTATACACGTGCGCACACCAGTAGTGTATGTATTCCGAAGAGCTTACAGCACCACATAACATACTTCGATTGTATGTATTTTACCCACAATCTTCTTTTCTTTTTATCTTCCAGGTGATATTTGGGCCGATGTTTTCTGGTAAGAGGTGAGTTCTTGCACCCCTGGCGGCAGTGTGTTGTACACGTCCCTGTGTGGGGGTGAGGGTCTGGGGGAATCCTCTCCCGTGAGGTGTAACCTGAAGGTGTTTCCTGCGCTTGTTTCCAGCACGGAGCTCATACGCAGAGTCCGCAGGTTTCAGATAGCGCAGTACAAGTGCCTGGTGATCAAGTATGCCCGGGACACGCGTTACAGCAAAGAGATGGTTGCCACGCATGACCGGTGAGTGATGCACGCATGTACCGAGACGCCTTGCAAAACAGTGAGTGTTTATAAACACGAGTCCTGTGTTAAGTCTGTCCTCCTTTAGTTTGTGGTTAAATTGTACTAATGATGGTCCAGTCACCCTGAGGTTCATAACGATGATTCCATCATTGATTGCACCTTGTAACTCTGTGCGTACAATGCAAGCGTCTTATAATACGATCACTTTGTCCTGCAGGACCACAATGGATTCTGTGTCCGCATGCCAGTTACTGGACGTCCTGCCGGAGGCGCGGGTTTCCTCTGTGATAGGAATAGACGAGGGCCAGTTTGTAAGTATCTGTTTATGTAACACGGAGGCGGTTACTCGCTGGTATCTGCTCACAAACCCTAATCATGTCCCCTTCAGTTCTCAGACATCGTGGAGTTCTGCGAGGAAATGGCCAACGAGGGGAAGACGGTGATTGTCGCTGCGCTGGATGGAACGTTCCAGAGGAAGGTGGGTATGGGGCATATTACCCGCTCTGATCCCTGGGTTTGCATGTGGCCTGCACCTCACCCCCTTTCCCCCTGGCCGCTCCTAGGCTTTTGGAGACATCCTGAGTTTGGTGCCGCTGGCGGAGAGTGTGGTGAAGCTGAATGCCGTGTGCATGGAGTGTTACCGGGAGGCGGCCTACACCAAGAGACGAGGGGCAGAGAAAGAGGCAAGTCACGCCGCAGCTAACTTCATGAAGGGCTGGTTACTTTGTCAGCTCCTCCAGCACGCGTGTGCCTGTTCCTTGTGCCGCCTGCCTCCTCACTATGTCCTCTCCCTGCAGGTGGAGGTGATTGGAGGAGCTGATAAGTACCAGTCTGTGTGCCGCCCCTGTTACTTCAGGAAGCAGCTGCCTGCCGCGGGAGGAAAAGAGAACCAGCTGCTGCACAGCGCCATGGATACCGCACCCTGTCCGATCGGCGCTAAGCTGCCCGCAATCGCTTCCCCCCGCAAGCCCCTAGCACCGCGGAATTGAGGCTAGGCCTTAAGGAGGACGACCCACAAGTGTCATGTCTTATATATAACCCTCAGTCAAGAACTTCCTTTTTTATTAGTCCGTGCAGTATATAGAAGTTGAGCGCTTTGGGTAGAATAACGCTTAATGGCGTCTAGAATAGAACACCACACAACAACCATCTCCCGTACGATATAAATGGAAGAGCTTTATAGTTTAGACAAGATAATAGACGCGGGGAACGCGCATACGATTTTAAAATGGCCACGATAAAGCAAAAAAAAAAAAAGTGTGGCCTCCCTTTCTCTGGTTACTCGTGATTCAGCGTAGGAAACCGTACGGACTATCGCGGGGATGCTTTTATGTATGGAGTATTGGGATAGATAGAGGGGAGCATATTCATTTCTGTCTGTGGTGGTAATAACCGATTAATTTAAAGCAAAGTATTAGAAATGTTACCCCCCCCCCCCCCCCTTCCCCAGAACTATATTACAGTGGTTGTTGCTTGATTATGAATTTGGGTCGTATTGGTTATATTATTACTGATACGCATTTATAATTCATGTTTCCTATGGATTTTACATAATGTATACATGTTTTGTTTTTTATATATATCAGCAATGTTTTTGATTAACAAAGTTTTGATTTATTTATTGTGATTATGTACAAGTACCATTGATTTATTTTTGTTATAATATATATTTTTTTTCCATGTGCTGTTATCTTAGAATCAGCTTTTTAGTATGCTTTAGCACTTATTGATATTATTTGATTTTGTTCGTCTGTCTGTTTTCCCTATTGATCTGTTCGGACCCGATTAGTGACCGACGTGGGTAGCCCTGTCTGGTGACTCGTCATTAGTGCACGACGTCCTATCGATGGAGAATGTGTTGACGTCTATGCCTTCACACCGTGATAAAGCGCGGTTAGCGTCAAACGCATAGGTGTTTTATTTTTTTTTACTCAGAATACTCTGATCTAATAAATATTTTTTTTATTGGAGTCTCCCTCGGCTTCTCTTTGCGCAACGTTAGCGCTCCGCACCCCCGTCTCTCCTATCTTTTTTTCAATAGCTTGGATCTCTGCGAAGTGAGTGCGCTGCCAGTGAGGCTGCAGGTGGGCACAGTGCTGTCCAGGGATGAGACTGCCTAGTATGGGGGGTGGGGGTGAGATTTACTGCATTTTGACCGAATCCCAGTGTATTAAATGACTGCTGTGAAAACACAAGGAGGGGAGATAGTGTATTAATGATTTCTCTTCGTACTTTTCAGCTAAATGCTGATGTTTTAATAGTTTGCAGCCGCCCCTTCCTTTTCCTGCGTGATGATTTATATAGAGACACTTTGATAAAAGCTCTTCTGCGCTGCGAGACATGTCAGTGTGATTCACAATTTGTGATTAAATCATTTTGTAGTTCACCCCCCTTCTACTGGCTTATTATTGTGGTTGGATGCTCTTTGGCTTCCTGCCAACTTCCTATATAAAGAGGCAGAAAGCTTCCCCAGACATGCTAAAGTATGGGGAGGAGAAAGCATTGCTATGCCTTGTGATTTCCTGCTGTAACAAAGGGTTAATGATTGGCTGTGACATTGAGCAGCGCTGCATTGCCCGTGTCTGCTCCTGTAGACACAGTGTGCCACGTGTTGCATTGTAGCACGTAGGAGCGCCGTGTTTGTATAATGAAAGCCTCTGCTCTGTAACGCCCTCTCACGGTGACCGTTACAGCAGTGACCGGCCTCCATGTGACACTGTTGGTCATTTGTCCAAAGTATACTGGCCGAAATGCACTTTAAAAAAATAATAATTTATATACCACTGGGCGTGTAAATCCGTTTCCGTGACATTTTACCTGTAGTGCACAAGGCGCTGTGACGCACAGGAAGCGTGATTAGTGTGCAGCTGCTGGCGTGTGCCGAGGCTGTGCCAGGTTCCTCCACGTGGCCGGAGGCGCCAGCTGCTTGTTTGTTATGGCACGGTGTGTGAAATGTGAGGTGTTTATAGCCAGTCTTTTGCTATATATAGAGCCAGTATCACAAGACCTCGGTTACAAGAAACGGAGGGGACGCTGTGCGTGGCCAGATAAAACCTTTATTATAAACACCAAAATATGCATTTAAAACCACGCAAGAAATGTCTATCCTCTGATCAAACCCCAGCACCAAAATAATCTCTACCCACCGCCATCATTCAGACACCAAGATACGCTGTGGGGAATGGCAGGAACACGTTCTGCTTACATACAAGACGGCTCTACAGCAAAGGCAACATCAGTATTCCTAACCCTCCTCTCCCGTCCGGATGCCACTGTCCGAGACCAAGAACCATTTGGCAGAGTTAGTGATAGGCAATCCCCCTCGATATATACATCAAGTTAGGAGTCTTTTGTATGAAATAACCAGGGGGGGGGGGGTTTAACAGGTTATTGAAACCCCTTTGCCTCTGGAAACAAAGGGGGGATAAGTAACATTTTGGCTGGTCGTGGCATTAATCTGACACCCGTAGGCGCCCCCCCCTTGCAGTTACTGAGACACACCTAATAACCCCTCATGGTCGCATTGGTAACATCTCAATGTAAAAGATTATTCAATCCTAGTTATACAGCGGTGCAAATGGAAGCAGGATTAGCGCGTGTGCCACGGTGTCAACCGTGAAATAAGGCGAAAAATCCATTCCTCGCCCAAAATAGCAAGTCTCCGTCTACAAACTATACCACAGCTACATGCTCCTCCCAAATGTAATCCTGCAGCAGGACGCATCAAATACCAAGTATCTTACTGACTCAAAGGCACATAAATATCCAGTGCTTACATAGCAAAGACTTTTAGTAGTTACTGGAAGGGTGTAAGGCCGCAATTATAGTTGCTGCGTGACCGAGCGCATTGTCACACAGGCCTGTTCTCCCGCATTGGCTGTACTGCGCAGGTGACGCACCCGTCGCGCAAAAAAACAAACATTCATTTGTATTTTCAAAACTGGCCGGCGCGGACGTTCTGCAGCGCTAACGCGCACTATGAGCAGCCTCATTGAGGAACCCATTTGTACTGGCGGCGACACGGCCCCTATAACCGCGGCCCAAGAAACCACCGCAGAATGTGGGAGGCAGATGGTGAAGACGAGCCTTGGGTGGAAATCTGAATTTAAAAAAAAAAACACCCTCGCTGATGTTTTGGGCCGAGTAAGGTCTTTCAGGATACGACAAGTGCTTCGAGGTATGGAGGTGGAGGCTGGGTCATATGATGAAAGAGCCTGCCCAGCTGTAACATTTTCCCAAACCCATCGCCGCCTGAGCTCTGCTCGCGTCTCAAAACCAATTACTTTTAATGATGGGATGAGTGAGAAGACGCCTTGTGCCGACGCTTCTAAATTCAGGAGACGCACAGCAGCAGGTAACGGGTTGGGACATGTCCACGTGTACGCAGGTCACACCCACTCGCTTCCTGCGCAGACACGACCTGCAGGAAGTAAAAAAACTAAGGCAAAGAACGGCAAGGAAGAACGGAGCGCGCGGAGGGAATCCCAGGCTGGGAAGGCCAGGGTGGTAGTTCTGTATGCAGGCTGCAGGCGTCCCATCTCTCAGCCACGGTCAGCACTCCTGCACAGTGAGCTTTCCTGCTCAGTACACCGGGGGCTCATACCCGTCTCCCATGTCAGGGTTGTTGGTAAACGGAGGGTGCTGGTAGCTCTCGCTGACGGAGTTGGGGTAGCTGGAATAAGGGGGGATGTTGTCCTGTGTGGGATCCACGTAGTTTGGTTTGAAGTCGTCCACTCCTATTCTGTATCTCTTGTATGCCAGACAGGCGAGTGGGACCTGCGAGGGGAGGGAGGTCAGACTTAATACTTAGATTGTAAGTTCTTCGGGGCAAGCACTCCCCTTCCTATTGTTACTGTCATGTCTGAAGCACTTAGGCTAAGGCCCCGCTCCCAGAGTCAGCGCACCCGCACTGCTGACAGGCGTTGCGCTGAGATACACAGACCGCGATATGCGGTCTGTAGGGAGCGGGAGCCGGAGCGGGAGTGGGAGGTTTGACAGGGAGGGGGGGCGTGGCTTGAGCGGAGGGACCCGCTACTCTCCCCCCCCTCCTCCCTCCACAGACTGCAGGAGGGAGCTGCTACTCTCCCCCCCCTCCCCTCCACGGCTGCAGGAGGGACCCGCTACTCTCCCCCCCCCTCCCTCCACGGTCTGCGGAGGGACCCCTACTCTCCCCCCCCTCCCTCCACAACTGGCAGTAGGGTACCCCTACTCTCACCCCCCTCTCCCCACTCCCCTCTCCTCCACGGACTGCAGTGAGGGACCCCTCTACTCATCTCCTTCTCTCCCCCCCCCTCCCTCCACGGACTGCAGGAGGGAGCTGCTACTCTCCCCCCCCCTCCCTCCCGACTGGCAGAGGGGCTGCTACTTCTCCTCCCCCCCCTCCCTCCACGGACTTGCAGGAGGAGCTCTACTCTCCTCCTCCACGGACTCGGCTGGAGCTGCTAACCAACAACGCACCGCAGCGCCACGCACACACTCACCACTCATACACACACACAGACAGAGGCAGGCACTCGGGCACACACATACACACACAGACAGGCACGCACGCACTCAGACACACACACAGACAGGCACACACACAGAGAAAGGCACTCACCTGCTTTCA
The DNA here is from genome assembly GCA_036426205.1 of Ascaphus truei. NCBI lineage: Eukaryota > Metazoa > Chordata > Amphibia > Anura > Ascaphidae > Ascaphus > Ascaphus truei. The sequence continues at coordinate 16,310 of WSYH01009700.1, read as the reverse complement.
CTCCACACTCCTCCCCGCAGCCTCTCCTCCTCCCGAAGCCTCCCCTCCCCATTGGCTCACAGCCACACACGTCACGCGTCAACGCTAGGAAACACCATTCTCTGGTGTCTCCAGCGGCTGACGCGCCACAGCGTGTAGTCAGCTGTGCAGCCAGGGGGGACCGGGACCGGCTCGCGAGGATTCCCCTGCTGGTGGGGAACTCGCTACATTGCCGCCCGCGCCAACGAGCGCAGCGGGACCGAGGCCTTAGAGAGCTGGTGACCGCTCGCCTCAAGCATGAGCGAGCTCAGCGGCAGTGTGGGCCGCAGCCTAAATGTCCACCTTCCAATTCCAAACAATTGTTCAGTCCGTGTCATTCTGCAGATACACTGTATCTGGATATTATTACGGCAACATTGACTATTGTTACAGTTTACAGCTCAAACTGCTGGGAACATTGGCAACATATGATCACAACCAGGAAAGGGTTGCAAAGTTCTTGCACTTCTAGGGAGTTGTGCTAAAACCTGCTATAGAAATCAAAGAATGCTCAGTATATTAAAACATTAAAAATGACATTAAGAGTTGAATTTTAGAAAAAAACAGGCACTTATCTAATACTACAGAACTGGTTTATTAAAAAAAAAAAAACATATTGGATTTCACATTTTTTGCTGCTTTAAAGTTCCCAAGTACTTGTGACACCAAAAACAAGGACTGTGAATTCAAACGGGGTATATACCCAATAAAGGTTGTTGGGTAGCATAGGACCTTGTATTAAAATGTTTTGATTTTTCAAGATAGATGACCATAACAAGTGTTTTAAATTTGGATTGTCTCCATGGCACTTTATGCAAGGTTTAATTCCCACATTGATCCACATTGCTCAGAGAGCTGGGGAAATATAGGCCCTGGGTAATATGTGAAATTGCATTTCTCTCAACTTGTTTGAAGAGGAAACTTTCACTCACTACCCTTTGATAACATTTAATAGAGGCAATGTCTCAGTTACAGTAGGTCTGTGAGATCCAGGGCCCAAGATTTTACACTTTATTCATCACTATCTATTTCTATTTGTTATAGTATAGATGACATAGTTATTATTTTTTCTACCACCACTATAAAAAAAAATCTTTACGTAGAGATAAATGAAAACAAGGAATTTGACCTTAACTTAGTTTGCCAATAAGATTCATATCTGACAGGCGGGGTGATTTTAGTTGTTTTATCTTAATCAGAAAAAAGGGCATACAAATCCTCAAAATATTTGAAAAAGAACTAAAACCAGAAGTGAATTAAAGTTGTCTTTACATCTGGAGCCACTTGGCAAATGTATGCAATAGTTTTTATTTAGTTTGGTTCTGGAGACATTTTAGAATCTCTTCCAGTTTGGGAGACAACCAGTCTCTAGTCTAGAGGTTAATAATGCATGGTTCAACCAGTCTCTAGTCTAGAGGTTAATAATGCATGGTTCAACCAGTCTCTAGAGATTAACAAATATATGGTTCAACTAGTCTCTAAACTAGAGATTAATAATACATGGTTCAACCCGTCTCTAGAGATTAACAAGAAACAGTTCAACCAGTTCTGTAGGGTTTAAAGCACTTGTTCAATACGCAGAGAAGTTGCTTTGAATGTCAGTGCAATCCCCAAACTCTGGTTTAAATGACTGGAGCTCAGAGGTTTCACTGACATACAGAAATTTAGAAATAATATTGAAAACAGACCTTAATGCTTAACACTGCAGTTCCCCCCAATATTACCTATTTTGAAAGTGCATTCAATGTGATATCCAAAGAAGCAGATTAGCAACTTTATTTTTGCTTTTTTCTAGATGTTATTTATTTAATTGCCAGAATGGCGAATCCTCACAGCAGGAGAAAGCTATAGCGGTGAAATCAGCCACCCTATGTACTGTATTGTGAAGAATCAGCCACCCTATGTACTGTATTGTGAAGAATCAGCCACCCTATGTACTGTATTGTGAAGAATCAGACACCCTATGTACTGTATTGTAAAGAATCAGCCACCCTATGTACTGAATTGTAAAGAATCAGCCACCCTATGTACTGTATTGTAAAGAATCAGCCACCCTATGTACTGTATTGTAAAGAATCAGCCACCCTATGTACTGTATTGTAAAGAATTAGCCACCCTATGTACTGTATTGTAAAGAATTAGCCACCCCATGTACTGTATTGTAAAGAATCAGCCACCCTATGTACTGTATTGTGAAGAAATCTTATTACACTTTACTGTATTGTGAAGAAATCTTATTACACTTCTTGAATTGAGGGTTCTCCCCCCCCCCCCCCGTCGGAGATGCATACTTGCTTATTAATAATTATGCCACCATCCCAAATGGCTAGAGAATGTCCCATATGGACAAATAAGGCGGGTAAAGAGGAATTGTTCTGAGGCAAAATATTTTCGCACCCAATCAGCTCTTTTACAAGACAGGTTCAGAGAGAAAGACTATGATGATAGAACTATCCAACATGCCATAACAAAAGTAGAGGGTTTAGATAGAAAAGATCTATTATATAACAGTAAAAAGACAGGTTTGAAAAAGAATTTTGAATTTTCATTTCTAACCAATTATAATAGACAGTCTGACAAAATCTCAAAAATAATCCATAAACATTGGCATATTGTTAAAAATGACCCTGTACTTGGGGAAATTGTTCCTGAAAAACCTACTGTGATTTTCAAACGAGCAAAAGCACTTAAAGACAATTTGGCCCCTAGTGCATTGCCAAAAACGACTGGTGATGGTAATAGATGGTTGACAAAAACACAAGGTTTTTTTGGCTGTACCACATGTAGGGCTTGTAAACATAGAGCAGAGGATAAATTCAGTTTTACATCTAATGTTACGGGTCAACGGTTTCAAATTAAACAACTTTTAACATGTAAATCAGACTATGTTGTATACCTCATATACTGTCCCTGTGGATTACAATATGTAGGCCAAACATCTAGAACAGTCAAAACACGCATTCTAGAACATATTGGGAATGTAAGGAGAGGGCTTACTACACATCATCTGTCAAACCATTTTATACAAAAGCACAATGGTGATACATCAGGCCTTAAATTTACAGTATTGGAACAAGTATTACCACACTGGAGAGGTGGGGACAGGGCGTTGCTTTAAGAAAGAGAGAGAGCTTCTGGACCTTTACACTAAAATCACTTGTACCTTTGGGTTTAAACATAGATTTTGAACTAAACGCTTTTTTGTGAGCTATGTAATATTTTGTTTGAAATATCATGCTCCTGATATGTCTAATCAGTGTAAACAAGAACATTTGCAATGTGCAAATGTTGTGTTATAATCTGTGTACTAATGAAATCTTTCTTGTTCTTGTCTTTGAGATACATCAATCGTCAACCTCAATAAGATTAGGGAAACAAATAGGGACAAATTTGTGTTTCATTAATTTAATATAACATATGTATTTTATGTATTTTATGTGAAATACTTTTCATTGCTGCAACAGTTTAGATTTTCTGTTGTATTGAGAAGTATATATTTTATCAGTTATGTTTTATGAAATTTTTATTAGCTATGTTTATTAAAGACAATATAGGCTGTATTTTAATTTATTTGTATAACACTGCTGTGATACCTCTTTAATAAGTGGGAGAGCTTATGTGGCTGATTACCTAATTATTTAGAGATGTGACATTTTGACCAATAGGAGGAAAGGTCATTATCAGTCAGAAGGGTATATAAAGTATCCGAATTGGGGTTAGAGTTACTCCTGACGAAGCCGTCATCACGCACGGCGAAACGCGTAGAGCGTAACCCCCAGTGTTAGTTCCAGAGGGAGAGACTGCTGTGAAGCTCCGGTGGCGTCTTCCATACGAGTTGCGAAAACCGGATGTGACGTATCGGCTCCAGTTGAGAGAACCGGATGTGACGTATTGGCTCCAGCAGCACAGGTCGGAGGTCGAGGATCGGTGGATGCGGCAGCAGTGTGCGGGGATTCCGAGAACGCGACTCGGCAAAACATCTTTACCATACACCAATGCTGTTTAACATCTGATATCTCGTAAGCCTCCAATTTTATCACTGTCGGATAAAAGTTTGGCATTTTATCTTTTGACTCTGTGTCTCTGTCCTGGACGCATTTCCTCCTGATTTTGCTCCTTATCGCTAGTCTATGGTTACAGTGTTACCATCTAGCGCTTTCTGCTCTTGAGAGAGATCTGCCATTTAAGTGTATTTTTATTACGGTTTTGCACTATGGTTGTATTTATTTTTTTCCTATAGGTAATGATGCTCCCCTGACTTCATCTATATTGTGCTCTCTTGTGGACAATTGAAACAGTCCTATCAGGGTTTGAGTTTTTGCCTATAGCACACATTGCACTTATTTTGATTGTTATTTCACTATCACTATATTCACTGCATGTTTGTTTATTAGTGTTGAGCGCCATCTAGTATCTTTTGTGTATTGTTCCTGCTGCTGCCTGACCCCTGCTTCGTTACTGGACTCCACATCACTCCTGTCCTGACCCGGCTTACGCACGACTGTTATGGAACAAGAGCCACATTTCTGACTCACCCCCCTCTCTCCTTTGCAGTTTCTGCCTGTCAGATTTTATTCCCAGCTGCATGGAGTCTGCAGACACATACTGTGCCTGCGTGGCTTGCTACAATGTTGCACTCCTTGCCTGCGAGCATGACATCAGTGAGCTGCTACAGCAGTCTCTGAGATCCTCACCAGAATGGGCTAGTCTGCCCCCCCTCCTGTTTGTTCAGACATGGTCTGCCCCTAGACTTTTCCTTTGCCCACACCGCACCTCACTTCCTTTTCAACCCTGGAGACAGTGAGTAAAGAACCTTTCTCTGTTTATAACCCTTGGTGAGGCCATCTCTTTTTACCGGTTCCTAACTAATAATCACCAATACACACTATCCACAAGCATCTGTACCCTGCTACCTTTTCCCAATAAAGTGGAGGAAATATTACAGGACTTGGAGTGATTTAAAAGGGAACTGTGTTAATGCTATCGGGAGCCATTCATACCAACGTGCCCTGGCTTCAGAATAGTAAAAAGAGGACCGTGTGCCTTGGGAAATACACACAGAGGAGCTGCTACCCACAGCCTTTATGCTAAAGGAACAAGCAGGCAGCCTACATAGCAAATAATCAGCAGTCTCTCACCACATTGCACAAGCACGTTGCTACACAGAGCCACAAGCCTCTACACAGCAAACTACCACAGCTTTATGCAAAGACAGTGAGCAGCCTTACTTTGCTAATAGTACACAGAGCAGCCTCTGCAACTGCACACAGTCTGCAGCTTTCACAGACAACCAGTAGCTCAAGCTGCGCAGCAGCCTTGCAACAGCAGTGCTCCTCTCACAATTACTAACTGCCTTTTTCTCTGCCTGAGTCCACCCGCTGCTCAGCCCCACAGTGAGGAGCCAACGGACACCTGTAAGTACAGCTACCCCAACGCTGCACGCTGCAGGACACCGCTCGGCATCATCTGAGACAGACGCCCATCGCTGACAAGGTAAAAGACCGCACGCCACACGCACTGGCAAAGGCCTACACACACCTACAGCATGGCAGAACTCAGAGCCTCACCAGACATCACGCAGGAAAGCGATCTCTCAGACACAGAGACCGCCGCGCAACTGCAACAGGCGCAGGCAGGCGCAAGGCCTAAACGGACAGTCACACTGACACAAAAGGCCCGCGAAAAATATGAGAGCGACATTGAAGCGCACCGCGCTAAATTAGAGTTGGCCTGGGAAACAACCACACTGGGAATACGCAATGTCACTAGTATTGGCAACTATGCGCAGCAGCTCGAGCAGGCAATAACGCAATTAAGGACTGATCACTCGCGTTATCAAGAGCTATCAGAGGCATACGTTACTTACCTGACCAGGGCCAACACCAGCGAAAGCCTGCAAGAAAGAGACTTACAGAGCAACATTGACCTGGCACGACACAGCCGCGTACGTACCACTATCACGGAGGCTGAGAGTAGGAGAAAGGACCTTTTGCTGGAAACCGCATCGCAGCGCTCAAGCACATCCAGACACTCATCAAGGTCAGCAAGATCAGCGCAGTCTAACGCGTCCAGCGCAAGCACAAACGCTACCAAGGCGCGAGCCGCCGCAGAGGCCGCACGTGCCAGGGCCGAATATAGTCGCAGAGAGGCAGCAGTAAGGGCAGAAAAAGCGCGCATAGAAGAGGAGGAGCAGAATGCCACTGCTACCGCTGCCGCTGCAAATGCCGCCGCTGCTGCTACCGCCAACGCCGCCGCTGCTACCGCCGCCGCCGCTGCCAATGCCGCCACTGCGCGTAGGAAAGCCGAATTTGATGCGGAACTAGAGGCGCTTAATCAAGAGAAGGAAGCCGCCGCCGCCATAGCCCAAGCTGAAGTCCTAGAAGCAGCCGCGCAACAGGATGGCGGGGAGCTACCGTACAGACGGATAGCCTCAGAGGATCCAGCCCAACGCACTGAAGACTACGTAAGGAGCCTCTTCAGTGTAAACACCAGCGCACCATCTCAACACGGAGGGAGCGACACCACAGACAACGAAGACTCGCTAGGACCACGAGGAGAAGACGCTGCTCCGTCAATGGCACACGCTGCCTGGGATAGCCACAGCCGCAACAGTGATCCACACGCCAGAGCGCACACGGATGCACCACATCAGGCTCGTAATCCAGGTACACCCACGCGGGAGAAAACAGCCCCTCACACTGGCCAGCAGCCATCACGCGTCCACGCCAAGGAAGAGGCGACCGCACAGACCGTCCCAGCAACTACCTCAGAACGGGGCAAACGCGCCGACGTCTCAGGTCTGACAGACATAGCCAAGTACATGATCCGGCGCGACTTGGTGCACGCAGGACTCATCAGCTTCGACGACCGCCCTGAGAACTACCGGACGTGGAAGTTCACGTTCAAAGACGCAATCGACAGCTTGGACTTCTCAGCAAGGGAAGAGCTCAACCTGTTAGTTAAGTTCTTGGGGAACGTATCCAGGGAGCAAGCGCAGAGACTTCGGACGGCAAACGCACATCAACCCCAAGTAGGTCTGGACCTAGTGTGGGAAAGGCTAGAAGAGACCTATGGCAGCCCTGAAGCAGTCGAGGATTCACTCTTCAAAAGAATCGAGAGCTTCCCCAAGATCACGAGTAAAGACTACTCGAAGTTACGAGATCTTGGAGACCTGCTGCAAGAACTGGAGTTCGCAAGGAAAGACCATTCCTTAATAGGTCTCAACGCCCTAGATTCAGCTCGTGGAGTGAGACCCATCCTGGAGAAGCTACCCTTCAACCTCCAAGAAAGGTGGCTTTCACAAGGTTCCAAATACAAAAGGGAGAAGCAGGTTGTCTTCCCCCCATTCTCATTCTTCGTGAGCTTCATCTGCGAAGCGGCAAAGACAAGAAACGACCCCAGCTTCGTCTTAGGGGCGCAAACCACATCCAGCGCCAGCCACCCGAGGAACGAAAGGTCAACAGCAAGGTGCAAGGACTCCAGAACACCCATCTCGGTCCACAGGACGGACGTGCCCCCTACGACCCACGCGAGTCCCAGCCAGACGGCCGACAGGGACAAAAAACCAAGGGACCTTAACAAAGAATGCCCTATCCACAAAAAGCCGCATCCACTTAACAAGTGCTTCGGATTCAGGATGAAACCCATAGAGGAGCGAAAGAACCTACTCAGGGAATGGGGAGCCTGTTTCAAATGTTGTGCTTCCACAACTCATTTATTCAAGGACTGCAAAGAAGCTATGAAATGCACAGAGTGCGATAGCGACAGGCACATAGCCGCTCTACACCCGGAAGCTATGAAGCCCAAAGCAAGCAAAGCCCCTAACCCTCCGACAAAGCAGGGCGGGGAGGAAGAAGTGGGAGACACACCCCCCCCCGACGTCAGTAGCATCCAAATGCACAGAAGTATGCGGAGAAGGAGACGACGGTAGATCTTGCTCTAAAATATGTCTGGTAGCAGTGCACCCAGAGGGACAACCCCAAAGAGCCAAACGGATGTATGCAATCATCGACGACCAGAGCAACCGATCGCTGGTCAGGTCAGAATTCTTCGATATGTTCGGCATACAAGACAGTACCTCTCCTTACACTCTCAGAACGTGCGCAGGGCGAATGGAGACTACAGGGAGAAGAGTGAATGGCTACACCATATGCTCAATAGACGGCAAAGTGAGCATGCCCCTTCCCACACTCATCGAGTGCAATCACATGGCGGAAGATAGGACTGAGATCCCCACGCCAGACGTGGCGCGACACCATCCCCATCTAAAAACCATTGCCGATCATATCCCACCACTAGACGAAGATGCCCAGATCCTGCTGCTACTTGGCAGAGACATCATGAGAGCACACAAGATCCGCGAACAGCGAAATGGGGACCACAACGGCCCAAGCGCCCAAAGGTTCGATCTAGGATGGGTGGTAGTTGGAGAAGTATGCATAGACAGGATACGAGGACCCGACAACGTAGGCGCCCTACAGACGAACTTGTTGGAAAACGGTCGTATATCCCACTTCAAACCTTGTCCGAACCACTTTCAGGTCCACGAGAAGCTCGAGACTAAAAGGAACTATGGAGACGCGCCTGTAGCAAGAAAATACCCCAACGACCTAGGGAGTACAGTGTTCCAGACAACAAAGGACGACGACAAACAGGCGCCATCAATGGAAGACAAAGAATTCTTGAGGTTAATGGATAAGGAGCTCTTCAAGGACGAATTGGGCAGTTGGGTGGCCCCACTACCTTTCCGCTCGCCAAGAAGACGCCTCCCAAACAACAGAGACCATGCTATGTCTAGGCTCGCTTCGCTCCGCCGTAACCTACAAAGGAAACCGGAGACCAAGGAACACTTTGTGGCCTTCATGCAAAAAATCTTCCACAGTGGCCATGCAGAGTCGGCGCCCCCAATGAAAGAAGGCGAAGAATGCTGGTACCTCCCGTCGTTTGGCGTCTACCACCCCCAGAAACCTGGCGCTATCGGGAGCCATTCATACCAACGTGCCCTGGCTTCAGAATAGTAAAAAGAGGACCGTGTGCCTTGGGAAATACACACAGAGGAGCTGCTACCCACAGCCTTTATGCTAAAGGAACAAGCAGGCAGCCTACATAGCAAATAATCAGCAGTCTCTCACCACATTGCACAAGCACGTTGCTACACAGAGCCACAAGCCTCTACACAGCAAACTACCACAGCTTTATGCAAAGACAGTGAGCAGCCTTACTTTGCTAATAGTACACAGAGCAGCCTCTGCAACTGCACACAGTCTGCAGCTTTCACAGACAACCAGTAGCTCAAGCTGCGCAGCAGCCTTGCAACAGCAGTGCTCCTCTCACAATTACTAACTGCCTTTTTCTCTGCCTGAGTCCACCCGCTGCTCAGCCCCACAGTGAGGAGCCAACGGACACCTGTAAGTACAGCTACCCCAACGCTGCACGCTGCAGGACACCGCTCGGCATCATCTGAGACAGACGCCCATCGCTGACAAGGTAAAAGACCGCACGCCACACGCACTGGCAAAGGCCTACACACACCTACAGCATGGCAGAACTCAGAGCCTCACCAGACATCACGCAGGAAAGCGATCTCTCAGACACAGAGACCGCCGCGCAACTGCAACAGGCGCAGGCAGGCGCAAGGCCTAAACGGACAGTCACACTGACACAAAAGGCCCGCGAAAAATATGAGAGCGACATTGAAGCGCACCGCGCTAAATTAGAGTTGGCCTGGGAAACAACCACACTGGGAATACGCAATGTCACTAGTATTGGCAACTATGCGCAGCAGCTCGAGCAGGCAATAACGCAATTAAGGACTGATCACTCGCGTTATCAAGAGCTATCAGAGGCATACGTTACTTACCTGACCAGGGCCAACACCAGCGAAAGCCTGCAAGAAAGAGACTTACAGAGCAACATTGACCTGGCACGACACAGCCGCGTACGTACCACTATCACGGAGGCTGAGAGTAGGAGAAAGGACCTTTTGCTGGAAACCGCATCGCAGCGCTCAAGCACATCCAGACACTCATCAAGGTCAGCAAGATCAGCGCAGTCTAACGCGTCCAGCGCAAGCACAAACGCTACCAAGGCGCGAGCCGCCGCAGAGGCCGCACGTGCCAGGGCCGAATATAGTCGCAGAGAGGCAGCAGTAAGGGCAGAAAAAGCGCGCATAGAAGAGGAGGAGCAGAATGCCACTGCTACCGCTGCCGCTGCAAATGCCGCCGCTGCTGCTACCGCCAACGCCGCCGCTGCTACCGCCGCCGCCGCTGCCAATGCCGCCACTGCGCGTAGGAAAGCCGAATTTGATGCGGAACTAGAGGCGCTTAATCAAGAGAAGGAAGCCGCCGCCGCCATAGCCCAAGCTGAAGTCCTAGAAGCAGCCGCGCAACAGGATGGCGGGGAGCTACCGTACAGACGGATAGCCTCAGAGGATCCAGCCCAACGCACTGAAGACTACGTAAGGAGCCTCTTCAGTGTAAACACCAGCGCACCATCTCAACACGGAGGGAGCGACACCACAGACAACGAAGACTCGCTAGGACCACGAGGAGAAGACGCTGCTCCGTCAATGGCACACGCTGCCTGGGATAGCCACAGCCGCAACAGTGATCCACACGCCAGAGCGCACACGGATGCACCACAACAGGCTCGTAATCCAGGTACACCCACGCGGGAGAAAACAGCCCCTCACACTGGCCAGCAGCCATCACGCGTCCACGCCAAGGAAGAGGCGACCGCACAGACCGTCCCAGCAACTACCTCAGAACGGGGCAAACGCGCCGACGTCTCAGGTCTGACAGACATAGCCAAGTACATGATCCGGCGCGACTTGGTGCACGCAGGACTCATCAGCTTCGACGACCGCCCTGAGAACTACCGGACGTGGAAGTTCACGTTCAAAGACGCAATCGACAGCTTGGACTTCTCAGCAAGGGAAGAGCTCAACCTGTTAGTTAAGTTCTTGGGGAACGTATCCAGGGAGCAAGCGCAGAGACTTCGGACGGCAAACGCACATCAACCCCAAGTAGGTCTGGACCTAGTGTGGGAAAGGCTAGAAGAGACCTATGGCAGCCCTGAAGCAGTCGAGGATTCACTCTTCAAAAGAATCGAGAGCTTCCCCAAGATCACGAGTAAAGACTACTCGAAGTTACGAGATCTTGGAGACCTGCTGCAAGAACTGGAGTTCGCAAGGAAAGACCATTCCTTAATAGGTCTCAACGCCCTAGATTCAGCTCGTGGAGTGAGACCCATCCTGGAGAAGCTACCCTTCAACCTCCAAGAAAGGTGGCTTTCACAAGGTTCCAAATACAAAAGGGAGAAGCAGGTTGTCTTCCCCCCATTCTCATTCTTCGTGAGCTTCATCTGCGAAGCGGCAAAGACAAGAAACGACCCCAGCTTCGTCTTAGGGGCGCAAACCACATCCAGCGCCAGCCACCCGAGGAACGAAAGGTCAACAGCAAGGTGCAAGGACTCCAGAACACCCATCTCGGTCCACAGGACGGACGTGCCCCCTACGACCCACGCGAGTCCCAGCCAGACGGCCGACAGGGACAAAAAACCAAGGGACCTTAACAAAGAATGCCCTATCCACAAAAAGCCGCATCCACTTAACAAGTGCTTCGGATTCAGGATGAAACCCATAGAGGAGCGAAAGAACCTACTCAGGGAATGGGGAGCCTGTTTCAAATGTTGTGCTTCCACAACTCATTTATTCAAGGACTGCAAAGAAGCTATGAAATGCACAGAGTGCGATAGCGACAGGCACATAGCCGCTCTACACCCGGAAGCTATGAAGCCCAAAGCAAGCAAAGCCCCTAACCCTCCGACAAAGCAGGGCGGGGAGGAAGAAGTGGGAGACACCCCCCCCCCGACGTCAGTAGCATCCAAATGCACAGAAGTATGCGGAGAAGGAGACGACGGTAGATCTTGCTCTAAAATATGTCTGGTAGCAGTGCACCCAGAGGGACAACCCCAAAGAGCCAAACGGATGTATGCAATCATCGACGACCAGAGCAACCGATCGCTGGTCAGGTCAGAATTCTTCGATATGTTCGGCATACAAGACAGTACTTCTCCTTACACTCTCAGAACGTGCGCAGGGCGAATGGAGACTACAGGGAGAAGAGTGAATGGCTACACCATATGCTCAATAGACGGCAAAGTGAGCATGCCCCTTCCCACACTCATCGAGTGCAATCACATGGCGGAAGATAGGACTGAGATCCCCACGCCAGACGTGGCGCGACACCATCCCCATCTAAAAACCATTGCCGATCACATCCCACCACTAGACGAAGATGCCCAGATCCTGCTGCTACTTGGCAGAGACATCATGAGAGCACACAAGATCCGCGAACAGCGAAATGGGGACCACAACGGCCCAAGCGCCCAAAGGCTCGATCTAGGATGGGTGGTAGTTGGAGAAGTATGCATAGACAGGATACGAGGACCCGACAACGTAGGCGCCCTACAGACGAACTTGTTGGAGAACGGTCGTATATCTCACTTCAAACCTTGTCCGAACCACTTTCAGGTCCACGAGAAGCTCGAGACCAAAAGGAACTACGGAGACGCGCCTGTGGCAAGAAAATACCCCAATGACCTAGGGAGTACAGTGTTCCAGACAACAAAGGACGACGACAAACAGGCGCCATCAATGGAAGACAAAGAATTCTTGAGGTTAATGGATAAGGAGCTCTTCAAGGACGAATTGGGCAGTTGGGTGGCCCCACTACCTTTCCGCTCGCCAAGAAGACGCCTCCCAAACAACAGAGACCATGCTATGTCTAGGCTCTCTTCGCTCCGCCGCAACCTACAAAGGAAACCGGAGACCAAGGAACACTTTGTGGCCTTCATGCAAAAAATCTTCCACAGTGGCCATGCAGAGTCGGCGCCCCCACTGAAAGAAGGCGAAGAATGCTGGTACCTCCCGTCGTTTGGCGTCTACCACCCCCAGAAACCTGGCCAAATCCGAGTGGTATTCGACTCCAGCGCCCAGCATCAGGGAGTCTCCCTAAACGATGTTCTCCTCACCGGGCCGGATCTGACAAACAGTCTTCTGGGAGTGCTGATCCGCTTCCGCAAGGAACCTATCGCCGTAACCGCAGACATTCAACAGATGTTCCACTGCTTCCTTGTGCGAGAAGACAACCGTAACTACCTAAGATTCCTGTGGTACCAAGATGACGACATAGAAAAGGAAATCACGGAGTACCGCATGAAAGTACATGTCTTCGGGAACAGCCCATCACCTGCAGTGGCAGCCTACGGCCTCAGAAGAACGGCCCAAGACGGGGAAGCAGAGTTCGGGAAAGACGCCAGGAGCTTCGTCGAAAGAGACTTCTATGTGGACGACGGATTAAAATCAGTTCCCACCGAAGATGAAGCCGTAGATCTACTCAAGAGGACACAAAAGATGTTAGCAAAGGCCAACCTAAGGTTGCACAAAATAGCTTCCAACAGTGCCACAGTGATGAAGGCGTTCCACGCAGATGATCAAGCACCAGATCTCAAGAATTTGGATCTGGGGACCGACACGCCTCCCATACAGCGGAGCCTGGGGATAAGCTGGAATCTTAAAACAGACACCTTTACGTTCCAGGTAGCCATCGAAGAAAAACCCTTCACACGTCGCGGAGTCCTGTCCACCGTTAACAGTCTCTACGACCCGCTAGGATTCGTGGCTCCTGTCACTATACAAGGGAAGTCCCTCCTCAGAGAAATGTCCTTCGAAAAACAAGAATGGGACACCCCACTACCTCCAGAAAAACGGAAAGAGTGGGAAACGTGGAAACACTCCTTGAAGGCCCTCGAGCAACTTCAAATCCCACGCCCCTATTCACCTATATCTCTCACCGCCGCACACATCAAAGAGCTTTGCGTGTTCTCAGATGCCTCCACCAAAGCTATAGCAGCGGTGGCCTACCTAAAAACCACGGACGTGGATGGAAGTTGCCACATCAGGTTCATCCTTGGCAAAGCTAAGCTGGCGCCACAACCTGACCATACTATACCCAGACTCGAGCTGTGTGGTGCAGTGCTAGCAGTAGAACTGGCGGAGCTTATCGAGAATGAGATGGACAGCAAACCAGATGCCGTCAAACTCTACACAGATAGCAAGGTGGTACTGGGATACATCTACAATAAGAAAAGGAGATTCTATGTATACGTAGCTAACCGCGTAGAAAGAATCAGGAAGTCAACCCAACCAGAACAATGGCACCACGTGCCCACAGAGCAAAATCCCGCAGATCACGCCACCAGATCAGTACCCGCATCTCAACTGCAGAATACGTCGTGGCTCACAGGACCAATGTTTCTTGCGCAGCCTGCGGAAACGCTACCAACCCCAGTTGACGATTTTGAACTCGTGGATCCCGAAAAGGATACGGAGATAAGGCCCCCACAAGTATCTGTGGTACTCACCAATGTATCGCACAAAAACGCATTCGGATCACATCGATTCCAACGCTTCTCAAAGTGGACGGCCCTTCTGCGAACAGTAGCCCATCTCGGGCATATAGCCTCCTCCTTCCGCCAGACACCAGACGGTAAAACTACCGGTTGCCACGGCTGGCACATCTGCAAAGAGCTGCGCACCGTAGAGGAAATTACAAAGGCTAAGGAAACTGTTCTGAGTCATGTTCAAAGGGAAACATATGCGGAAGAGATCAATTGCATTCGCGGAAAGAAGAGTGTTAACAAAAACAGTCCACTTTGGAAGTTGAATCCCTTCATCGACAACGACGGCCTCATGAGAGTAGGAGGCCGCCTCAATAAGTCCCAACTGAGCAGGGAGGAAAGCAACCCTCTTATCATCCCTGGCCGGCATCACATCGCCACTTTGTTGGTGCGCCACTACCACGAACAAGTCATGCATCAGGGACGACACTTCACCGAAGGCGCCATTAGGGCGGCGGGCATTTGGGTCGTTGGCATGAAAAGGTGCGTGGCCAGTAATCTCCACAAATGTGTTAGGTGCCGAATGCTGAGAGGCAAAAGCCAAGACCAAAGGATGGCGGATCTACCTGTCGACAGACTTAATACAGAACCCCCCTTTACCTATGTAGGACTTGATGTATTTGGGCCCTGGATGGTCATCTCGCGTAGAACTAGGGGCGGACTAGCAAACAGCAAACGTTGGGCGGTACTCTTCACCTGCATGAGCACACGAGCTATACACATCGAGGTTATAGAATCTATGGATGCTTCAAGCTTCATAAATGCCCTCAGAAGGTTCTTTGCCGTCAGAGGACCAGTTAAACAAATACGCTCGGATTGTGGCACCAATTTCGTTGGAGCATGCAAGGAATTACAAATGGACACTAAAGACAATAGAAACAATAGTATCCAAAGATACCTGCGCGACCAAGAGTGCACGTGGACATTCAACCCCCCTCACTCCTCTCACATGGGCGGAGCATGGGAACGCATGATCGGAGTGGTTCGGCGTATCTTGGATTCTATAATGCTAAAAACCGATCTGACTCGACTCACTCACGAAGTGCTAACCACATTCATGGCCGAAATATCAGCAATAGTCAATGCTAGACCCTTGATCCCAGTGTCAACAGATCCAGAATCGCCAAGTATTCTGACACCAGCAATGCTGTTAACCCAGAAAGTAGGGAACATCTCCACACCAGTCGAAAACTTCCATTCTAAGGATATGCACAAACGACAGTGGAGACAGGTGCAGTACTTGGCCAACACATTTTGGGACCGCTGGAGACGCGAGTATCTGGTGACACTTCAAGAACGCCACAAATGGCAAACAGTAAAACCAGATATCCAAGTGGGGGATGTGGTCTTGTTGAAAGATAAACAGGTGGCAAGAAATGAATGGCCCATGGGACTTATAATAAGAACTATCCCAAGCGAAGACGAAAGGGTTCGCAAAGTGGAAGTACGAGTGACCCAGAATGGGATCGTTAAAACCTTCCTAAGACCCATTACAGAGACTATCCTTCTAATGCCCAAATCGGACTGTGATGGGGAAAAACTGGTTACCAGTGCCGTGGACTTTTAAGAGACATTGTGGTGCGTCAAGCTAACCAAGAGCTGTGCACCCACCTGGCTTCCCTTACTGGAAGGCCTGGCCAAAGGACTTTGATGCCAGTGGTACCAGCCGGTATCACATTGCTATGAAAATATGGACCTTTGCAGTATATTGTTATGTTGTATGTATTGCACATATGTTCCACATAGCTTGCCATATAGTGGTATCTACAGATACCAGACGGGGAGTGTTATGGAACAAGAGCCACATTTCTGACTCACCCCCCTCTCTCCTT
>WSYH01009699.1:12512-25214 GCA_036426205.1 Ascaphus truei | reverse complement strand
CCCCCCCCCCCCCCAGCCTCTGCTGCCTGCTCTCTCTCTCCACCCGAAGGACGCGGGCCCCCGGGCATCAGCTACGCCCCTCCTTGGTACGCTCTCCCATCCCTATTTCTGGGTCACGTTGGGAGGAACGCCAAGCCTTTAGTAGCATGATGTTATGTGAAGATAATGCAGCGTTATCTTGAAATAACATGACATTAAGCCTATGCTAATGAGCTCTAGTACAGCCGTGTGGCATGTAATTGGCTTAGTGACTAAGGCATAACTCAGGGAAAATGGCATCCGTTACTGTTTTAGGTAACTTCACGTTATTACCCCTGATTTAACAGAGCTTAGTGAATCCCACCTATGTCTTAGTACAGGGGGGCTCAACTCCAGTTCTCAAGACCCCCCAACAGGTTATGTTTTCAGGATATCCCAGCCTCAGCACAGGTGGCCCAATCAGAGACTCAGTCGAAACTGCATCACCTGTGCTGAAGCAGGGATATCCTTAAAACCTGACCTGTTGGGGGGAGGGATCTTGAGGACTGGAGTTGAGCACCCCTGTCTTAGCACACCATATAGCCATTCAAGTAAGCACTATAATATGTGCTACGGTCCATATGTGCTACGGTCCATATGTGCTACAGTTCAAGTGCTACGGTCCATATGTGCTACGGTCCATATGTGCTACAGTCCATATGTGCTACGGTCCAGGACTCAAGTCCTCAATGTGTTGGTTTCCACAAAATTCTTAACTTCACTGTAAATATTAAAAGGGACCATAAATCCTTATCTGCCTATCCCATCATGCAGTCCCCTACGCTGTGACTTTCTGTGAAATGTCAAATACTTTAATGGGGTGGGTTAAGGAGACGTCTTGTGGAATTCTCATCACCTAGAAGCCATTTGAAGGACTAAAAGCAGTTTGCCAATTATCTTGCAGTGGACAAGAAAGAAAAAGAAATATTATCTAGTACGGATGGGCTGCAGGAACTCTATAGGACGTTGGAACAAGCTAGTTTATCAGCATTCGGGGAACAACGGCCCTCAACCAAACAGGAGTTCAGGAGGTCCTTCATAAAAAGGTGTAATGACCCAGTTATCAATGAAAAGCTCCACGGTATTAGAGTCTTGAAAAGCACTTTAAAAGTAAGTAAAACAAATTATCTTTTTTCCCACATGATATTTATAACAAACCGCGTGCATTGGCGTACAGATGTAAGCAGGCGCTACTGCGCACGCTGGCGCATTAGCCCCGCCCATTTTTCATGCACGACTAATGCATTTACATGGCAGTTGCTGGCACGTTGTGCGTGTGCCCCCCCGCTGCAATAGCGCCGGCTACGTCTGTAGGTTTGCCTGTAGTTTGCGGAAAAAAGGAAGAGATTGCGGTAATAGTGCAGTGCGCTTCCATCATCTATGGCAAATAAAAATAACACTTGTTTGCACACTCACACGTCTCACACAAATCTGCAACCCTGCCTTTCCCCATTATCTCTTAACATACACTGTTTCCACTGCCGCAAGGGATTCTGGGAAATCATATGCAAACGAGCATTCACAGTCCTCCATGCAAACTCCATCCCATCTACTGTGCATGCAATGTATTGTATATAATGTATACCCTGTTCATTTATGTAACTGTATTTGTAACCATGCATTATTTGTCATACTAACTATATCCAGGACATACTTCAAAACGAGCGGTAACTCTCAATGTATTACTTCCTGGTAAAACATTTTTATAAATAAATAAAAATATATAAATAAATAGAGACGGGAGAAACTGTCACAATCCGTTTCCCGAAATTTCCCGAGCTTCCCATTCAAAATGCGTTCCGCGGTGTAAAATCTGTTGACGGATCGCCCTCTTTGAGACAGATTTGCAGAAATCCGTGGACCAAAGGAAGTGGCTGATCCAAACCCGCAAAATAAAATTTGCTCAGCTCTAGTCCCAACACTGTAAAGATAATGCTGAATTCCATCCGTGGTAGTTTTCCGTGTGTTATTTATACGCCTGGGATTTTTGTGCCTAACCTTGGAAGTCATCTCTCCTTTCATCACATTGCAGGCAAAGGAAGGGGACCTAGTCATCCTCAACAACCTTCTAGATGACCCAAGCTTGACGTCAAAGAAATTCAAAGAGTGGAAGCTAAAAAACTATGAGTTTTTCATGGACATTTGTGAGTACAGCGGAACCCTGAGACCTCAGAACGGCGCCTCCGAACTCGCTGCACCAGCACCCCTGCTGACACACACACACTCATTCATTGAAACGCACGTGTGACAAGCATTGGCACCATGAACAATACATTTGCTAGGTGCCGCGGGAAATCCAATCCAAGAAACACTGTATTTTTGTACATAATGTAATCAAAAGTATTGTAAATAGGTTGGATAAGAGAATAGTGCCACAGGATGCCTACGACATTGCATGAAAAAGTCAGTATTATTATTTCCCAAGTTATTTTTCTTTGTTCAACTGCTATATGTACCAATACCTGCATTACACAGAGAATCCATGCTGAGTTATAACGGAGGGACTATGCGTATATAATCAAGTACTGTATTACAGCTACACAAATTGTAAAGACCTCCCTCAAACATTTTATATATTTAGATATACAAGACACTGTCAAGATATTACACTGGATCTATGTATATAACATGGGAAATAGTAGTCGATAGTTACAATACGGCAACGATGACTCCTTCCTTGTTTTTTCATGCTTATTATAGTAGACAGGAAAGGATGTCGGCCGCTGTTATTATTACACCTTTGTTTTTCCGTTAATAAGCATCTCTAGGGGTAGAGGGAGGTTCCAAACAAAAGGAAATGGCTCAGACCCTTAAGTGCCTTAAGATGTATATTGTGCATCCTGCAAACAGCAACTTCCTTGGTCCTTGTGAAATTAATGCATAAGACAAACACCAACGAGTGAGGAAGAGTGTGAACTATTGCCTGTTTATGGGATGCTCCAACTTAAGGTGGCTTCCAGTCAACTCCAGAGTACTTCGGATCAAAAGGACTCGTCTTGTTTTTGAAATGATAGTAGTCATTGCAGGATTATCAATCTTTCCACTGTGAATTTAGTGCCACTATCCTGTGACTTGTGTAACTCTGCTACGAATGCTAGCTTCTCAGCTGAATGGGAAATACCGTTTGTTAGGTATATTCTCTAGGAGTGAATATGTGAAGATGACTTTATTTCGGTTATCAGAGGAAGTGTTACTGGAATATAGAACTAGAAAAAAAAAAAAAAAGGAACGAGGTGAATTTATCCAATACATATGACAGCCGGTGCTGCTCACTTGGTTCTTCCATCTAATGCAGGGGGGCTCAACTCCAGTCCTCCCAACAGGTCAGGTTTTCAGGATCTCCCTGCTTCAGCACAGGTGGCCCAAACAGTCCCTGCTTCAGCACAGGTGGCTCAATCAGTGGCTCAGTCTTTGACTGAGCCACCTGTGCTGAAGCTGGGATGTCCAGAAAACCTGACCTGTTGGGTGGGGAGGGAGGGGGGCTTGAGGACTGGAGTTGAGCCCCCCTGATCTAATGATAGAGAATATTTTTAACTGAGGTCATGTTAATGCTGTTTGCCCAGGTTTGTCTGCTGTCATGGGTAATTCTTTCTCCCGCGAGAGCTATCTTTGTGACAACCCCTGCACATTACTCTGAATGACAACCTCGGCCTTTGTGCAAGCTTTCCAGGTCTCTTGTGCCGGCGATACTGTAAGACATGCTTTTATAGGTCTTGGGTCAATTCTTAAAAGGTAAGGGGACAGTAGCTGTGACATGAACCAAATTAGATCCCTTCTAGAACACCTATTGCCGTGAGCAAGTCAATATTCAGTCAAAAGTAGACATCACGGGCACCTTTACCATTTCCATTTTTTAAATAGACATTGTTGTATACTGCTTGAAGAAATAAGCTAAATGAGTAATTAACTGACAATTGTTAATGCATTAGTAACATTTAGATACTTTAGAACTGGAATTGTCCATTGGCTGCCAATGGTTTTGAGAACATACACTACTACACCAGAGGATCCCAACTCGAGTCCTCAATGACCCCATAACAGTGCAGGTATTAAGTATACCCCCTGCTTGAGCACAGGTGGCTCAGTCAAAATCATTGGGCACTTGTGCTAATGAGAGGATATCCTTAAAACCTGCACTGTTAGCTCGCCCTTGAGGACTCGACTCTACACTAAAGGAATCATTTGCCAGCTCTTCGTGCCAAATTGGTAATTACACTTTTGTAAGGGTCCCGTGTTAGAATACTGAAGGATATTCCTCAGATCCCACTGCTCATTCCCATTGGTAGTGGGTTTTCAAGGAGACGAAGGCCCTTATTCTGTAAGGTGTGCTAAGTGCTGATGACATGTTATCGCATGAAAAAGCCCATTGAAGACAATGGGGCTTTGCAAGCGATAGGACGTCCTTTGCGCTTATCACACCTTACAGAATAAGGGCCTAAGAGAAAGCTTACCTGATGGTTAAAGCACTATAACTAAGCTTTCAAAGCAAACTGTGGGAGACAGCAGACACAAGCTTAAAGGGATCCACATTAAAGTGAATAAGAAGCAAAAGATGATGCACTGAGTTTATATTTGCATGCGATTACCCAGAATCCCTGGCTGCAGTAGAAGCATTGCATGCTGTATGAGTATGGGGACCTGTCTAAGACGTAAACTTGCTCATAAGTGTTCTTTACCATTACTGTACTCAGGTTGTCCCGGTATCACCACAAACACAGTGAGTAATGAGCTGCGCATAAACGGGCATCGGAGTATAACTGCACAACCGGCACACCGAAAACTAGAACCTCAGCCACGTTAACGCCACGTCCACATTAGCAGCACTAGGATTTACACTGGGCCTACCAAATGAGGGAACCCAAACTGAGTCAGATGGATTTGTAGATATTAAAATATCCTTTCATTAGATGAAGAGAAATGCATTGCTTTCTTACTTCTAGAAGAATAGAATAAAAAAAAAAATATATATATATATATATATATAAGCATATATAACTCAATATTTTTATAAATGACGTAGCTCTTACTTATCATGGAGGGATGTGATAAACTAAACAAACAAGTGTTGATGTATACCACTTCAATAACATATTTATTTGTTCTCTATATAAGAAGTTATAGCCAAATAAAAAATTTAAAAAAAGCAGAAACATGTTGGTGGATATAAAATGTATCAGTAAATCCAAGACACTACGGATTCGCAAAAATTTAATATAAAGCCAAGTACAACGTTTCGACCTTCTCTGAGGTCTTTCTCAAGTGACTGGCATACCCACAATACAAAGTGTCCACTATATATAAGCAAATAATCACCCCCCAAGTCTCTTCACCTGATGTGTAATCAGTGTCCCAGTCTTTGCCAATAAAAACCGTTTTGCATCTGCGCTGAGCTGTTTAATAACTGGAAACGCAAGAATGCTCATTTGCACCCCACCAATTGAATTACATGTCTACAACATTGCGATAGATGTCAAATTGTGTTAGTGATGTGATACGGGCCACTATCCACATCACCATGTTGCCCGTGACCCACCTCAATGTGGGAGCCGGTTATTTTGCTGCAGGGGGGGGGGAGCGGTGGCATTAATGTTTATGCATGGAGATATAATAACCCCTTCACGCAGCAGAGGAAACGTCACGGTGCGTGCGCCACGTCTTTCCCAAACGTCACGGTATCGGTCACAATGTGGCAGCAAAGACTCCGTACATGTGCGGTAAAGTGCGCTCTGCTGCTGCAATGCGCATGTGGGAAACAGTGCGTTCCGGAACTTACCATCCACAAATCCTTCCTGACGCAGGGCAGTGTTCCCGCCCTGCGCAAGACAATGTCTCCTGAGGTTTTGCTTTCCCCATTCGAGATGTATTATAACAGTGTCCGATTTCATTATGGGATCAATACAGACAGCATTTCAAACCACGTTTTGTTGCCTAGATGTTCTTCAATGTATTGTTCATACTGTTTGATTTAGAGCAGGGGTGGCCATCTCCAGTCCCCAAGAGCCGCCAACAGGTCAGGTTTTCAGGATATTCCTGCTTCAGCACTGGTGGCTCAGTCGAAGAGCCACCTGTGCTGAAGCAGGGATATCCTTAAAACTTGACCTGTTGTTGGGCCTTGAGGCCTGGAGTTGGCCACTCCTGGCTTGGGGTAACTTTTGGCTTTAATTAACCCCTTTAAATCTAACGGAGCCTCTAACACATTATAAACATGTTAGGAAATGTGGAATCTAGAGGTAGAGAAGTGGCTGTGAAACATACATGTTAGTTCCTTCATACACAGGGCAGTGTTCTAGTAGCCAGGTTTTGGGAAGTGTAGATGAAGCCGTATAAGTTGTAATGCCCTTAAAGCTGCCATCCCATGTAGCCGTCCACAAAGAAAACCTTTTTGTAAAAAAAATGTATTCTAATTGGTTTCCCTAAACAAATCCAAGCAGAGTCTTGGCTGCTTCCATTTTGGAGGCGAAATTAAATGCCAATGTAATTCCACCCCCCCCCCCCCCTATGTCCTTAGCAGAGAACCTGCAAAGATTAGGGAAGGTGGGGACTCTGGCTGTAGAAGTGCTCGCTGATCACACAGTGACATCACACAAAAGGATCAAACCCCTCACAAGTCCCATCTCATCATGTTTACAAACTTTAAAAAAAAATATTCAAATATACCTACCTATATGTGTCACATGTAGGTTAAAAAGACATCAGTCACACAAAGGTAACCCCTTAAACATGTCACCGCCATTAGCTCACTTTGGTCCTAGGAGGGAGCTGCTTTAGTGAGCCAGCATGTGACTCCTATGGAGATGTAATTATGCATTATATATATATATATATATATATATATATATATAATTACAACAATTTGTGTCGATTGGAGCGCTACTCTTATAGTGACCTAGTGTATATATATTGAGCCACCTGTGCTGAAGCAGGGATATCCTTAAAACCTGACCTGTTGGTGGTTCTTGAGGACTGGAGTTGGCCACTCCAGCTCTAGACTTACAGAGACTGCAGGTGAGGGAATAAGTGCAGTAGATGGCAGTGCTTGGCCACAATGGTAGATAGGAGAGACTGTGGGTGTGTGACAGTAGCCATGAGTCCAGGCTATTGAAATGCTTCATCCTGATGCTGTGTTGTTAGGCCTGATTTAAGGGGAGAGAAGGTGCTTGGTGTATAGGTAAGGGACAGTGAAGAAAGATGGTGCAGCAGTAGAGGTCGAATGGGTGGAAATGAGACAATTCTGAGCAAAAAGATTTAGAATCTCTAGAAATTAATGAATATTAAAAAAATGTCCAGGCACGCTAGAATCTAAATAAATGTATTCAGTGTATATTCTGTACAAAAGCGATTTTGGTTCATACTGACCGTGCATTGATGAAAGTCATTATGGACTAAAACATAAGCTTTTGCCTAGTGAGCATTTTCCATTTATTTGGATTTTGATTTGCCTAAATGTTTTTCTAACCGTCAATGATGCTGATTGCTTGCTTTCGGCAGAATTATCTGTTTCTATTCCATTTGACATCCCATTGCATTTGCTTGTGGTGGTTTACGGGGTTTTTCTTGATTTGGTGTATTTGTGCTAATCCCATGTAACCTCCAGAAATTAGGATTTATAAATAACACTAACAAGAAAACATCCAACAAACGTGAACATAGAGAAGTCTTACCTGCAAATTCTCCTTTATTCATGTTGAAATTAGGTATGTCTGATTTGAAAGCTTGTGCACTCGGCAAATCCAGCCCCTTAACCGCGAGTATATTCTGCAACGGGAACATAACCGCAAGTGTTAGGGGAGGAAAATCCATGAAACAGTTTGGCAATAATCAAGGAACACCCATTGTGTAAAATTCATGTCATTCTAATTTTGCACCTTCTCGCCTTTTTAAAAAAAAATTTTTTTACTCCCTTCGGGGATTACTTCTGATCCTTTCCAACGCAGTTTTTATTTCTCTTTCAGGAGATCTAAGCGTTTGATTAATCAAGTGCCCGGGAGGTCAAAATACAACTTTCCCCAGTGCCGTTTAAAGGTTACTAAGGTAACCTCAGAAGCTAGAGAAAAGCATTTTTGTTTAAAGTGCAGGACATGCTAATGGACAAGATACAGTACTAGCATTATATGCTTTAAGGGATTACTGCGAATAAAAACAGCTATGCTCTTAAATGTGCCCTACGTGTTATATAAATGCAAAGGAACAAAAACATGCATATGGCATTCTGAATGACCCCACAGTGCCTTGTCCATGAGCCACTTGAGCAGAATTTTAACTTGTTTTTCGCTGGTTACAAGGCAACTTTTCTTAATGTGCCAGACCCATTAACTGGGCATCTTTTAGTTAAGGCCAAGCAAGAGTAGCAGATTTTTCAGTTAAAAACACAGCTATTGACATCTATAGAGGGAAAGGCTTAATTCATTCTGCAAACCTTTTGGAAGTAGGTAGAAGGTTGTTTTGTTCCAGTAATGCCAAGATGTTAGGATTTGCTTGTGCAAGCTAACACTAATTGTGTTTGCCCCAGACATAGAAGACACACATATGTCTAGAGTGACTCAAGGTGCTCTCCCCTGTATCAAAATCTGTAAAGAAACAAAAATTCGATATCATGGGGATTGCACCTTTAAAATGGTAACACACCTTGATCCATATTCATTTATCATTTTAGGAAAGCATACATACATTGATACAACATTTTTTGCAAACCCTACCACAACGCAGGACCTCCCCACAGGGTTTTTGTTGGGCCTGGTTATTATTATGCCTTTTGAATGGCTTTGCTTTTTTTTTTTTCCTCGTAGCAAATGTGGACAAAAATATCTAAACAAGCATGTTGTATCTGATGCCTTATTAATGGTACGATATCCTATCAAATATGTCTGTGTATCCAAGCTCCAGAGTGCCCGTGTTCTCGTGACACAAAAGTGCAAAAGGAGTCATTTTTCTTATATAGGTAAAAAGCTATAAGTTCATAGCTTTAAAATAGTATTATGGCTTATACCTTCAGTGAATAAACCCTAGAACAAGTGTACAATAAACTTCCCGTATCGAACTATTTCAACGTGCTTTGTAATGAATTTGGGGTATAGTTTATGTTCAATATCGTCTGCTATTTCCTATCTGTTCCATATGCTTCAGTTAAACCTTTAGGTCATTGGCGAGTTTCCCGTACGATAGATGACCCGATCGGCAACTAACTCACCCTCTAGTATAACGCAAACCCGTTGCCACAATACATTGATTTTTTTTATGATCCATAAACGAGAAAGTGAGCGGTAAATGTCAAATTCCCTATTGAAGATCCTAAATCACAGACACAAAACAAGGACCGGGCTGCTTTGGCGATTGGAGATAGAAAGCGCCTCTAACATAATATTACAGCTATTCATGTTTTTCTTCTGTGGTGAAACAGCAGTACTACAAATATAAATGCAGTGATCTGTTACCACTGCCTTGCCCCCACCTGCAAAGTGATCAGGTTAGCACTTAATATAAAGATATAAGACATATGATATCTAAGCGGATGCTATCGACATAGAAAAGGTATATATGATACAGTCTGTTTCTCGCTGATACTTTGGCCGCTGCTTAATAACAATTATGAGCTAGTAATGATTGTTTGTTTATGGGATCGGATCTTGGCACTTTAGTCTTATTGTCAGATAAATTTCCCTATTTGATATAAGTATCGGATTGTTTGGGGTTCCAAGTATCCCTCCCCGACCCCCCACCAACCACCAGTCCTTTCTCTTTCTTGTGACACCGAGTGGCTCATCCCAGTCCCTCAACTGTTCACAACAGTCAGTTTTCATCTATATTCCTGCTTCAACTACATGTGGCTCATGAGTGGCATCATCTCCAATGGCCCACCAACAGGCAAGTTTGCAGGGTATCCCTGCTTCAGCACAGTGGACTGACCACTGATTGTCCCTGTGCTGAAGCCAGTGGTATCCTGAAAACCTGACCAGATTGATCGGTGGCCCTTGATTGACTGGAGCGGCCACTCCTGCTTCTATTGAGAATTGGATCTCGTGTCTTATACAGAAAATAGTTTTGGTGAACAACTGGTGTAGCGCGTAAGATGTTAGACAACCGCTGTACACTGTATAGGCAGTATAGATTGAAGACAAAGCTGTTACACACAGCATTACTCATTATCATTATGAAAACCCAATTCTTCTTCTAAGTATGAAAAGGCTGATATCAAAAAATCTAAACGTAAACCCATTAGCAGTACAATTGAATTTTCCTTGCGCTGCTGTTTTACACGACACAAATATGGGACGTACTGTGCTATGTTTCTCCTGTTATCATTGAAATTGCAACTTGTCATTGTACTGGGAACTCCAACGTCCAATACACAATTCACCTGACAACGTTTGTTAAAAGATCACAAAACTCAGAAGAATTGCCTAAAAAAATACCAGTTTCTGCCTCTATGTTATCATAAAAAGTCACCAGAAATTGCCCTCATCGGTGGACTAACACGTAGTAGGTTTTTTCTACAGAGAACAAGGTGCATATAACCGGGCAATCGTGGAAACAGGTCCTAGGGGAATTTGGTTTTGTAACTATTGCTGCAGAAAATAGGAATATGGTCAATATACTACATACAACTGTAAAATGGACAAAAGCTCAGGACCCCAGCTTACAACCTGCTGGCGGTCTTCCACGTTACCTAGTAGGGTATGTAAATAAACAGGTTGACACCACCGTCTAATGCTACTGCTTTGGTATCCCAACCTCTGTATAGAAAACAAAACATTACTACAGCCACGTCACAGTTTATATCAGTAAGTTCAACCACTAGTACAAGGAGCTCTCGTATGTATTGTATGCTATGTATGTATGTGTATGTATGTAACTATATAATATATATATATAAATAATATTTACTATATACTATATATATTATTATAATATATATAATATATATATACCTACCTACTGAGTTAAGTTATGGTGAGTAACAAAAAGTGACAAAAACCCTCCACAGGAAAGCAAATATTGCAAATACAACTGTATTGCATACAGTAGCATACAGTTGTCTTGTATCTATATCATATATATATATATAATATATATATAATATATAATATATATATATAGAAAGCAGAAAATCAGCCGCGATAGTGCAGAATAATGGTTCTTCAAGTATTAGGTGATAACCTTTTTTTTTGGACAAGCTTTTCGAGAGTTATTTCGAGAGAGGATAACTCTCGAAAGCCTTGTCCTATGACTAAATTGTTAGTGCACAATAAAAAAGGATTCACCTACTACTGAAGAACACATTTATTCTGCACTTATATATATATATATATATATTAATTATATATATATATATATGATATATATATAGTAATATTTTATCCAGAAAAAAACACTTCCTATTTGCAACAAGTCACATACGTCTTTACTTTGTTGTTAAAGTAGGCACATACCCTGGCTCAGGTATACCCTGGTTAGATATTTTATTTGTAATACAGCATCAGTGTCAAACATGATTATATTTTAGTGCATTGTCCCCTTGTCCCAGCCCACCTGCCTTTGCATATAAAGCTACATTTATGCATTCCCTTGCTCAATGAAGAACGCAAGGGTCATTAGAGGCCCTCAATGCTTTCACACTGAATAGGTTCTTTGGCCGTGGACAGGCATTTCTGGTTAAGAGTTTCAATAATGTTAGCTACTACTACCAATTTGCAGCAGGCAGCCCAGAGCATGTAGTCAGTCTGCTAGATCAAGGGTGGGCAGCTCCAGTTCTCAAGCACCACCAACAGGTCAGGTTTTCAGGATATCCCTGCTTCAGCACAGGTGGCTCAATCAGAGGCACCTGTGTAAGTGAGCCACCCGTGCCAAAGCAGGGACTGATTGAGCCACCGGTACTGAAGCAGGGATATCCTAAAATCCTGACCTGTTGGTGGCCCTTGAGTACTGCAGTTGCCCACCCCTGTGCTAAATGGTGCATTTACAGTCAGTGCATATCCAAACCAAAACATCGGACACCTTCGCTTGTTATTTTTATTAAAGGATGCCCATGTTTTTACTGGTGTTGTTTTATGTGGCTAGAGTTCAAGACGGCAGTGAACGTCTTTGTGTGTGTTGGACAGATTCACTTTGGCCATATACTGTATTTACTAAGCGGTGCTAACCATAAGCCACCTTACAATTCATTTAATTCACTGTGCCATAAAGTGCCTTATGGCTTAGCACCTCTCAGTAAATGTGGTCCTTTATCTCTGTATTTGAGGCACAAATGAATACTTTTAAGATGTTCAGATGCAATTCATTATCAGCCGTGAGGCACGGTTGGCCACGGTGCTATAGTGAGAATTTAAGGGATACACAATACTGTCTAATATAGTAACTGTTTAAATCTAGAATCTGTCCTGTTCTGATTCCTACGTTGGAGGGAAATGATGAGGGTTGTAAAACATCCCTTCATAATTTTCTCTCCTTTTTAAGTCCGTTTCCATAACGGCTTGGGCACCGGTCCCTAGCATTCGCACAGGGATACCTCAGTAATAGTTGTACCCTTGGCAGTTGACGAACCATAGTGGTCTCAAGCAGTTGCTACTGTAATGTCTATTTACCAAACACGTACATCATTGTAGCATAGGCAAACAGTATATTTGTATGATGTTTCTCACTATTGTACTCCTTGCGCATCCCAAAAATCCCATGGCATGTATATTCTCC
>WSYH01009699.1:0-12488 GCA_036426205.1 Ascaphus truei | reverse complement strand
TAGCTTGCACAAGCAAATCCTAAACATCTGGGCAATTACTGGAACAAAATCAACCTTCTACCTTATTCCAAAAGGTTGCAGAATGAATAGGAATGATATTAAGTCTTGCCCTCTTAGATGGAGAAAAGAAGGCCTCCTACAAGATTCCTATTGACTGCACAGCAAGGCTGAAGTATAATAGGGGTTCAAATATCCCTAACATATGGTAGGAATAAGCTTTATGGGGTACATAGTAAGTAACGCTCCTGCCCTGTGGGAGGGCAGTACCCATAAAGGCCTAGTACTGGCCAAAACATAAAGTTTTAATGATAAACCAAAAACAATTACAACGACGATTAATAAGACGCAGCTCTAATTCTCATTAAAAACAATTAAAACGCAAAGTATATACACACCTCACCATACACCCGCACCCTACCCAGAGAGAGGAGGCTCTATTAGGAGACTGTTAGGTTACATATGTGTTAATCATACACACTTACGTGCCCTGGCCTAGTGTGGGTGGCACCAAAAAGGGAATATGATGGATAATCCAAAGTCAATAGGCAGATATTCCCTTAAGTAGGTGGCTAGATCTGAGGTGGAATGCACCGATAATACTAGGTCAGGGCATGGTCACAATCCCCGCCCATGACTTTGCGTTCGCATTAATCCTGATTTTATCCTCCCCTCTCGTCCGTACTATTCCCCAAACTTCTACCCCTCCCCAACCCGTGGTAAGCTGTGTATGATTAACCCCCATATGTAAACCTTACAGTCTCCTAATAGAGCCTCCTCTCTCTGGTAGGGATTGCGGGTGTATGGTGAGGTGTTGGGACTGTATAGACTTTGCGTGTTAAGTGTTTTTAATGAGACATTAGAGCAGCGTCATTAATTGCGGTGTTGTTATTGTTTTGTTTATCATTAAAACTTATGTTTGGCCCGTATAGGCTTTTATTGGTAAACTGCCCCTCCCACAGTGCAGGGAAGCGGGTACTTATTGTACACCATACAGGGATTATCCTAGCATATGTTAGGGAGTTATTTGACCCCATTATACTTATCAGCCTTTGCTGTGCATGTATGTTTCACAGCCAACTTCTCTACCGCTAGATTCCACATTCCTAACATGTTTTAATGTGTTAGAGGCTCCGTTAGATTTAAAGGGTAATTAAAGCCAAAAGTTACCCCAAGCCAGGAGTGGCCACTCCAGGCCTCAAGGCCCACCAACAGGGTCAAGTTTTAAGGATATCCCTGCTTCAGCACAGGTGGCTTCTCGACTGAGCACCAGTGCTGAAGCAGGGAATATCCTGAAAACTCTGACCTGTTGGCGGCTTTGGACTGGAGATGGCACCCCTGCTCTAAATCAAACAGTATGAACATACATTGAAGAACATAGGCAACAAAACGTGGTTTGAAATGCTGTCTGTATTGATCAATGAAATGAGATGGGACACTGTTCTAATTACATCTCGAATGGGGAAAGCAAAACCTCAGGAGACATTGTCTTGCGCAGGGCGGGAACACTGCCCTGCGTCAGGAAGGATTTTGTGGATGGTAAGTTCAGGCGAACGCCAATGTTCTCCCACATTCGAACATTACAGGCAGGCAGAGCGCCACTTACCGCACATGCTTACGGGAGTTCGTTGCGCGAAAAAAACACCGAGGTTGGAAAGGAGGAAAAGCGGAAGCCCGGGAGGGGACAACCCCCGCCAACACCTACCCCTTCCCCCCGCCCTCGCGATGCGCCGTCAAAAATAAATCGCACTCCCGTCAAATCCACTCCTCCTCTAACTGCCACTTCCACACCACCCTGCCATCCCCCACCACAACTTTCCTTCTATACCACCTCCTGCCTCACCTACCACTGGAAAAGCCAAGGGGACAAAATAAGGCAAAAGGCGAAGGGGACAGTAGGGAGGAGGACTTTCGACCACGATCACACAAAAATACCCACACGCCAATAGCCTTTCACTCTCCCCTTCACACCCTCCATCCCAACACCTACCCCCATGAAGGGGTTATTAATCCTCATGCATAACCAGTAATTCCACTCCCCCACCTGCAGCAAAATAAACGGCTCCCACATTTCCTGAAAAGGAAATATAAAAAACTGCGTTGGAAAAGGAGATTACTGACAATGAAATCTAATGTTAGTATGGGGAGTGAACCCCGTAGGGAGTTCCGGGTTGCTCAACCAAGGTATACAGCGGGTGACAGCGGGGGGTGAACCTTGTGTCGCCTCAAAGGAATATGAAACAGGATGAAAGCAACGATCCCGCTATAAGATATCATATTCGCTTTAAACGTTAAAAACACCGTGAGGAGCATGTAGACAGGACTGATACAGCCAGGAGGGGGGCCCAGTTAGCAGGAAGGAAAAACAGATGGACAAGACCGTAAAGCCCGTGGGACTCCCGTTCATGTACTCATGAGGAGACTGAAAAAAAACCTGCTGCCCTTACACGCTGGCGTCTGTGTTGCTCCCTCGTTGGCGTCCCGGTCTGAGCTCCACACACGGCTGCACTCCGGAATGACGTCACCGCTGGCGCCGGTTTGCTTGCTCCGGGACTCCGGATTAGTTCACGATCCGCGGCGAAAAACCCTCGTAGGCCGGGAGAAGTAGCCTAGTACCAGGGACGCAAAGCGTGTGGATCGTTGGCCGTGCTATAGCCAAAGTCGGAACAGCAGCACTAAGAAGATCACCCACGGTTTGTAGGCGGGCACTGAAAATCAGGAATCCTCACGTGACCAGCCACCCCTGTAGTTAAACAATCAGCTTCTATTTAAACATTACGCTGGAATCACAGAGGACTATGTTTCTCTGACGCGTTTAGTCCTAGTCGGAAAACTGTATCAAAAGAGTAAATGGGTATAACAAACAAAACTTAAAAAGGCAGGTCTCTCTCTGATATGGCCAATAGTAAAATTGACCAGGTGATTAATCAGTTGACTGATTGAAAAACTAAGCCTCATGAGAAGGAGAAATTCCTGCCTATTCTAAGGGTATTATCATTTACAGTATAGAACAATGTGATAAACATATATAAAATACAAAATATATAAAAAAAATTTTTAAAAACAAATGGATGTGAAGTAAAAGCATATAGCACATAAACAATATTATATTATAATCTATAGCCAAGAGTTAATATATGGGATGACCAAGGGTATGAAAAAACTCTTGTTGAACCAGAATGTCATAGTAATAGCCTATATATATTCATATATGAAAGATAAATATAGGTATAAGACAAGGATATATAAAATGGATGATAGCTAAATATATAAAGCCTTTTATAGACTAAAAACATCCTTAAAGTGATTACATACATGCACTATAAAGTTAAAAGGCTAGGAAAAATTATAGTCCAATATTTATGTGCAAAAGACCGTACAATACAGTATAGGATTCTTTGAAACCAGACAATGAAAGGATACATTTAAAGAAAAAAATATGATACATTTTCAAACATGTAAAGATATTATTCTAAATCAATTAAATATTACATCGATCTGAAGACCCAAAAAAAACATATCTGTGTGCATACATTCACGTGGTCTAAGGACACAAAAACAAATTTGCTAATATTAGCTCCTCTCAAAACCATGCGTAGGAGGAATGGAATATACACTCCAAAGCTTCCCATCTTAGGATCTTTGGGAAGATGGTGGAAGGCATTCATAGGGTTTCTATCAGTGTGGCAAGTGTTATAGGGCAAGTTACACATTTCGACCAAAAGTCATTCACGTGTGAGTATGCCGAGGAAATATTACTATCAGGCATTTTCTTAATTGCAAACATTCGTTTGTCATCTACGTTCTTTTTTGCGGTGGGGAAACCGTCAAGGAATAAAATATGTTGGCCGCACATTAGATCATTAAGGACAAGAATAGCTGAGCAGTACGGTTAATAAAAGAAATGATCTTAACCATCCAGTACCAAGACATTTTGCTCAATGTCCCAAGGGAGGAATGAAGAATTTCTCTTTTTCTGCAACTAGAAATGTACCGCGCATCCACGGGTGGGCAATGGGAAAATGTTTTGGACAAAACAAAGAGATGTATTGGGATATACACTCTTCCCAATACTCTCCCATCCACCTTGGCACCATTCAACCTGACTGGGAGCTTAAACACTTTCCTTCAGGGGGGAAAAGAAGGCGGTGTAAGCTAACACTAATTGTGTTTGCCCCAGACATAGAAGACACACATATGGATAATATACATGCATGGGATTTTTGGGATGCCAAGGAGTACAAATAGTGAGAAACATCATTACAAATATACCTGTTTGCCTATTCTACAATGATGTACTGTTTTGGTAAATAGACATTTACAGTAGCACTGCTGCTGATACCCACTATGGTTCGTCAACTGCCAAAGGGTTACAACTATTACTGAGGATCCCTCTGCGAATGCTAGGACCGGTGCCCAAGCCGTTATGGAAACGGACTTAAAAAGGAGAGAAAATATATGAAGGGATGTTTTACAACACTCATCATTTCCATTCCTAACGTAGGAACAGAACAGGAGATTCTAGATTTAAAACAGTTATACTTATACAGTATTTGTTTATCCCTAATTCATTCTCACATAGCAGTGGCCACCCGTGCCTCACTGGATAATGAATGCCTGAACATCTTAAAAGCTCATTTATGTGCCTCAAAATACAGAGATAAAGGACCACATTTACTGAGAGGTGCTAGCAAATAAGGACGTTATGGCACAGTGATTAAATGAATGTGTAGGTGGCTGTTAGGTGACCGCTTAGTAAATACAGTAATAGGCAAAAGGAATTGTCCAAACATCCACAAAGACTGTCATGCGCGGTCTTGAACTCTGCCTACATAAAAACACCAGTAAAAACATGGGACTCCTTTAATAAAAAAAACAAGCGAAGGTTGTCGACTGTTGTTTGGGTTTGGATATGCATGACTGTAAATGCACAATTTAGCACAGGGTGGGCAACTGCAGTACTCAAGGGCCACCAAAAGGTCAGGATTTAGGACTATCCCTGCTTCAGTACCGGCTGGCTCACTCGTCCCTGTTTGGCATGGTGGCTATTACACAGGTGCTCTGATTGAGCCACCTGTGCTGAAGCAGGGTATCCTGAAAAACATGACCTTGTGGTGGTGCTGAGAACTGGAGCTGCCACCCTTGATCTAGCAGACTGATACATGCTTGGGGCCTGCCTGCAAATTGGTAGTAGAGCTAACATTGATTGAAACTCTAACCAGAAATGCCTGTCCACGGCCAAAGAACTATTCAGTGTGAAAGCATTGAGGCCTCAATGACCCTTGCGTTCTTCATGAGCAAGGGAAGCATAAATGTAGCTTTATATGCAAGGCAGGTGGGACTGGGACAAGGGGACAATGCACTAAAAATAATCATGTTTGACACTGATGCTGTATTACAAATAAAATTACCCAGGGTATACCTGAGCCAGGGTTATGTGCCTACTTTAACACAATAAAGAAGAGACGTATGTGATGTTAGCAATAGGAAGTGTTGTTATGGATAAAAAAAAATTAATATATATATATAGATATATAATTATTAACTATATATTATATAATAAGTGCAGAATAAATGATTTCTTCAGTATAGGTGAATCCTTTTTTATGGATAACAATTTGTCATAGGACAAGGCTTTCGAGAGTGATCTCTCTCGAATAACTTCTCGAAAGCTTGTCCAATAAAAAGGTTATCACCTGAATACTGAAGAACTATTATTCTGCCCTATGCGCGGCTATTTTCAGGCTATATACTATATATATATATATATATTATATACTACTATATATATATATAATGTATACATACATAAAGTATGCTCAGTATGCAATAAAGTTGTATTTGCATATTTGCTCGTTCCTGTGGAGGGTTTTTGTCACTTTTTGTACTCACAATAACTTAACTCAGTATTAGGTATATAATATATTATATATTATAATATAATAGATATAGATAATATTGAGATATACTATATATATATATATATAGTACATACATACCTACATACATACATATACATACGAGCTCCTTGTACTAGTGGTTGACACTTACCTGATTATAAACTGTGACGAGGCTGTAGTAATGTTTTGTTTTCTATACAGAGGTTGGGATACCAAAGCAGTAGCATATAGAGCTGGTGTTAAACCTGTTTTATTTACATACCCTACTATGGTAACGTAAGACCGCCAGCAGGTTTAAAGCTGGGGTCCTGAGCTTTGCGCCATTTTACAGTGTATGTGTAAATATTGACCATATTCTATTTTCTGCAGCAATAGTTACAAAGCCAAACTTCCCTAGGACCTGTTTCCACGATTGCCCGGTTTATGCACCTTGTTGTCTGTAGAAAAAACTACTACTTGGTGTAGTCCACCACGATGGGGCAATTTCTGTGACTTTTTATGTTATACATAGAGGCAGAACTGGTTAGTTTTTTTAGCAATTCTTTGAGTTTTGAGTGATGTTTTAACCAAACGTTTTGTCAGGTGAATTGTGCTATTGGAAGTTGGAGTTACAGTACAATGACAAAGTTGCAATTCAATGTCTAACAGGAGAAACATAGCACAGTACGTCCCATATTTGTGTCGTGTAAAACAGCAGCGCAAGGAAAATCAATTGTACTGCTTAATGGGTTTTACGTGTTAGATTTTTTGATATCAGGCTTTCATACGATGGCTTAGAATAAGGAATTTGGTGTTCAATAATGATAATGAATTAATGCTTGTGTAAAGCGGTTGTCTCACATCTTTACTACTGCTATACAGTGTACAGGCGGTTGTCTAACATCTTACCTGCGGCTACACAGTGTTCACCAAAATATTTTTGTATAAGAAGAATCCATCATTCTAATAGAGCAGGAGTGGCCGCTCCAGTCATCAAGGCCCCGTAATTCTGGTCAGGTTTAGGTATCACGGCTTCAGCGAACAGGTGACAAGTTCAGTGGTCAGTCCTGTGCTGTGACAGCAGGATACCCTGCAAACTTGCCTGTTGTGGGCCATTGGAGAATGATGCCACTCATGAGCCATCTGTAGTGAAGCAGGAATATAGGATGAAACCTGACTGTTGTGCACAAGTTGAGGGACGGGATGAGCCACTCGGTGTCACAGAAAGAGAAAGGCGGGGCCCGGTTGGGGTGGTGGGGAGGGAATTGAAGACCCCAAACATCCGATACTTCTAACAATATGGCGAATTCTTACCGGACACAGACAACATGCCAGTGTCTCCGTTCCTACAACTACAACATATGTCATTTTACTAGGCAAGTTATTAAGCGCGCCAAGTCAGTGATGCAAGAATTTTTGTAATGTTAACTTATGATGTCCACGACTGAGATACTATATGGGCTTACTTTTTCTTGTACTCATACGGTAACCTATCACTTCTGTCTTCCCCGTGGGACACGGCACTTGGTAACAGATTTATATTTGTTCCGTACTGCTGTTTTTACATAGTCAGAGACATAAACCTGAACTCCAGCTGTTTGGTTTTTATTTTATCCTGCATTGTAGGGCTTGATGTATCACAATCATAAGACGCCCGGTGTTTCTGTTCTTTTCTCTTTCCCTTTTTTTTGTTTTGGGTCTGCTTTCGGACCTTTCAATAGGGGGTGAATTCCGCCTTTTCCACCGTCTTCTAACTTTGCGTTTAGGTGAGTCATCAATAAATTAGTGACAAGTCATGGTCAAGGGGTCTGTTATAAGAGGGTGTCGTTATTGCCTTTCGAGGGGTGTGTCTAACCTATTTCTGTGGATAATCTCCCACTTGGCCAATTAAGGTTTAAATGCAAGCACTGCAGTATCGAGTAAATAGCAAGATTTGTTATTCACATATCTATTACCACAATACTTCCCAAAGCATGTTTGTGGACCCTTATAGGCGTAGATACGGACGTTTATGGTACAAATTCTAGGTTTATGAACCTGAAGTCTAAGCCAGTTTTTTCACAGATTTCTTTTAAGTTATTGACACTTATACGACTTGTTACTATATAAAAAAGACCTTGCACTTGGTTCTTTCGTCCTAATCCGGAAGTAACATTTTCTGGAAATCATGGATGTCTTGATACACAGACATATGGATTAGGATCGTCTGCACTGTACATTTACATGTTAGCCTTTATCACGATGACATCAGATTGTTTGTAGCATGATTTTTTTGTTCCCACATTTTTGCCACCCCCCCCTTTTCTTTTTTTTATCCATCTTGAGTAATTCAAATACAATGCACATGGATTCATTCTATATAAGACAATAACCATATACAGGCCATACTACTAAACCCAGGGAGGACGTTGTACTTCGTCCTTGCCAAATGTTCCCCCCGTATAATACTTAGTATGCTTTCCTAAATTATATATGATCGTTGGTTAACAATGTTGTACCATGTTACAGGGCAATTCCTGTCTGATCTGAAATTTTGTTTCTTTACATTTGATTTAGATTTGATACGGAGCAGCATAACTGAGTTCCTAGACGGTCTCTTTACCAAAACAAGCTTAGTAATACACAGAGTCTCTATGTGGTGAAAAGCGTGGATTATTTTTCTTTCTTTTAAATAAAATAGCCTCTAGGCGAATTCTGGCCTATTTCCGGTATTCCTGGAAACGTTTCGTGCGGTTGCGTAGTATAGTACTGCAGCTAGGCTGCGTTAACAGTGGTAGACTTATGAATAGGAACTATTGTGCGCGTATATATATATATATACATACATACATACATACATACATATACATACGACTCCCTTGTACTATGGCTTGCACTTTACCTGCATATAAACTGTGACGTAGGCTGTAGTAATGTTTTGTTTTCTATACAGAGGTTGGGATACCAAAGCAGTAGCATTATACGGCTGGTGTTCAACCTGTTCTATTTACATACCCTACTATGGTAACGTAAGACCGCCAGCAGGTAAAGCTGGGGTCCCTGAGCTTTGTCCATTTTACAGTTGTATGTAAATATTGACCATATTCCTATTTCTGCAGCAATAGTTACAAACCAAACTTCCCCTAGGACTGTTTCCCACGATGCCCCTGTTATATGCACCTTGTTCTCTGTAGAAAAACCTACTACTGTAGTTAGTCCACCAGATGGGGCAATTTCTGTTGACTTTTTATGATATACATAGAGGCAGAACTGTTACTTTTTTTAGCAATTCTTCTGAGTTTGAAGTGATCTTTTTAACAAACGTTGTCAGGTGAATTTGTTGTATTGGAGTTTGGAGTACAGTACAATGACAACGTTGCAATTTCAATGCTCACAGGAGAAAATAGCACATTACGTCCCAATATGTGTCGTGTAAAACAGCAGCGCAAGGAAAATTCAATGTACTGCTAATGTGTTTTACGTTTAGATTTTTTTGATATCAGCCTTTTCATACCTTAGAATAAGAATTGTGTTTTCATAATGATAATGATTTACATGCTTGTGTACAGCTGTTTGTCTCACATCTTTACCTGCGCTACTACAGTGTACAGCTGTTTGTCTCACATCTTTACCTGCGCTACTACAGTGTTCAACCAAAACTATCTTTCTGTATAAGAAATCCACTTCTCATAGAGCAGGAGTGGCCAGCTCCAGTCATCAAGGGCCACCGACTGGTCAGGTTTTCAGGATATCACTGCTTCAGCACAGGTGACAATCAGTGGCTCAGTCCCTGTGCTGAAGCAGGGATACCCTGCAAACCTTGCCTGTTGGTGGCCCATTGGAGACTGAGCCACTCATTGAGCCACCTGTGCTGAAGCAGGAATATAATGAAAACCTGACCTGTTGGTGCCAGTTGAGGACTGGAGTTAGCCACTCGTGTCACAGAAAGAGAAAGACTTGGGGGGTGGGGTGGGGAGGGAATTGCAACCCAAACTAATCCGATACTTTATAACAAAGGGAATTTATCTGAAAAGACTAAAGTGCACAGATCCGTCCCACAAACAACAATCATTATAGCTCATATTTATTAAGCAGCGCCAAGTCAGGAGAACAGACTGTAATATACCTTATGTCATAGCACCGCTTAGATAATATGGGCTTATATCTTTATATTAGTGCTAACCTATCACTTTGCGTGGGCAAGGCAGGTAACAGATTTATATTTGTAGTACTGCTGTTTCAACAGAAGAAAAACATGAATAGCTGGTATATTATTTAGGGGCTTATTCTATCTCCACCCAAGCAGCCGGTGTGTCTGTTTTCGGACTTCAATAGGGAATTTAGCATTTACCGCTCACTTTCTCGTTTATGGCTCATAAATCAATGTATTGTGCAACGGGTTTTGTATACTAAGAGGGTGAGTTAGTGCCGATCGGGTCACTATCGTACGGAAACTCCCACTGACTAAAAGGTTTAACTGAAGCACTGAAAGTAGAGAAATAGCAAGATATTGTACACATAACTATACCCCAAATAATTACAAAGCACGTTGACATAGTTAGATACGGGAAGTTTATTGTACACTATTCTAGGTTTATTCACTGAAGTATAAGCCATTAATAATATTTTAAAGCTATTAACTTATAGACTGTTTACTATATAAAAAAATGACTTTTGCACTTTTTTTGTCACGGCAGAACACGGCAACTCTGGAGCTTGATACACAGACATATTTGATAGATGATCGTCCATTAATAAGGCATCAGATACAACAGATTTGTTTAGATATTTTTGTCCACATTTGCACGAGTAAAAAAATGCAAAGGCCATTCAAAAGCATAATAAATAACCAGGCCCAACAAAACCATGTGGAGGAGGTCC
This sequence comes from Ascaphus truei, assembly GCA_036426205.1. Taxonomy (NCBI): domain Eukaryota; kingdom Metazoa; phylum Chordata; class Amphibia; order Anura; family Ascaphidae; genus Ascaphus; species Ascaphus truei. The sequence goes on along the minus strand of WSYH01009699.1, from coordinate 1,752 downwards.
TCTTGTAGTTGCAAAATGTTGGTATCATACTGTATGTATGCTTTCCTAAAATATAAATGAATATGGATCAAGGTGTTACCATTTTAAAGGTGCAATCCCCCTGATCTGAATTTTTGTTTCTTTACAGATTTTGATACAGGAGAGCACCTTGAGTCCTAGACGTGTCTTCTTTACCAACAACAATGCTTAGTAATAAACAGATTTTATTGTAAAGGATAGTACTTTTTTTTTTTTTTTAAATAAAATAGCATGGCCATTGGACTATTTCCGGATTCCTTGGAACGCGTCGGGGTATTAAGTAGAGCTCGGTGAGTTCTAAAGTGGAGACCTAGAACTAGTGAAATTGTTGCGAGTCACAAGGCGTAGGCAGGGGAAGCCAGTGAGAGATCAGGTTATTTTCCATTTTGAAATAAAAGTCTGAGTTAGAACTTGCGTTGTCTCCTTTACGTAAACATTTATGATTAAATAGAAAAAATTTGAAAGAGCTTTTCTACATTAACCTGTTGTGGCACACGGTTGTTCAAAGATTAAGGATCCTACTTCCTAAGCAGTGCTAAGCCATATAGCACGTTCTGGCCCATTCACGGGAATGACCCACAAGGATGCTCATGGCTTAGCACTTCTTTGAGTATATGGTATTAAGGTATCTCTATATTCAAAATATATCTGAGAACAGGCTGATGCTGATGCAAACTCCAAGTAATCTCCAGTATCAACGTCCCACAAAATGCACGCCATACACTTGCTTGAACCACAGCTGGTATATTAAAATACTAGGGTGTTACTTGAAGGTCCCAGCGACAATGAGCTCTCCATATTACCTCAAGAAAGCAAAGATGCTGCAGTAGCTCAATGGAATAGCATGCGAAAAACCAGACTAGTACCTGGGCCACATGTTCTCACATGGTAAAACAACAAGGGTACTCCTATGTAGCAAGGGTAGCATGGGTGAAAACAGACTGCATGCTTAAATCCCTTTACAAAGGTGTCCCAACAGTATTTCCCTCATAGGCTTGTTCTAATATCCAAGATATAATTCTAAAGCCCAGCACCACAATGCCCTGTTAAATCAGGGCTCATACCGTGACGTTACCTAAAACCGGAATGGATGTTCTGTTACGAGTTAATATGGTATCCTCAAAGCTAATTATATGCAAAAACTAGGTCCCAGCTACATCTCCTTAGCAGAGGCTTAATGGCACGCTATTGTAGCATAGCGTTTTGTTCCACTAATGCCCTGGTCTTAGCTTTACTCTTACCCAAACTCACAAATAGGGCTTTTTCTGCAGTGGAGAGGAAAATAATGCTGGAAACTAACGCAATGTTATTTAAGTTATGCCGAGCTGTGGCATTACCCCCACGCAGAAGCTGCAGAGCCCTGTTTTAGTGTCTGGATAGCAGTAATTTAATGTGTAGGTATAACCGCAATAAAGTAACAGTAAGTCCCTGCCTTAACCCTCACAGACTATGGTGGATAAGTGACACTATAACACTTCATTTGCATGGCATTTGTGTATCATTGCCACTAGCGTTGTTATAGTGAACTTAACATTATGTTATTGTCATTTGAGGATACGCCATTAGTCTTAACGTGACTTTAAAGTTAGGTTACCGCCACGTTAAAGGAGCACTCCTGGCGACACCTTTGGTCTTTAATTAGGGTTGAAGCTCCGGGGAGCCCCTGTCCTGGAGATACAGACCTCAGATGGGGGCGCCGGTATCATTGTGCAGTTTAAAAGTCCTCTGACACAT